>PVKS010001224.1:0-149122 GCA_004027875.1 Aplodontia rufa
AGTGCTGTAACCACTAAGCCACCCGCCAGCCCCAAAGGATAGCTTTTAATTTAAGCATATTATAATGATTTTAGGTGGATGGTTAATTATGTGTCAAACAAGAAGTTTGAGGTAACTTAGAGCCTTACTTAGGATACTATATTGAACTTGTGGTTTTTTTTTTTTACATGTAACAACTTTTTACATGTATATATATATATATATGTGTGTGTGTGTGTGTGTGTGTATATATAAAGTTATATACCATAAACTTCATTGAAGAATAAAGTTCAGTGAGTGTTTAATATATTCACAAAATCATGCAACCATCACCACAATACGTTTTAGAACATTTTTATCATGCCAGAAAGAATTCCTATACTTATTAGTGGTTGTTACCCAATTCCCCTAACCCCCTCAGCCCTAGGCAGTCATATTTTATATTCTGTTCCTATGGATTTTCCTATTTGGAACATTTCATACAGATGAACTCCTACCATATATAGTTTTTGTGACTGATGTCTTTCACTTAGCAGAACTCTTCAAGGTAAACCCATGTTGTAGTATGTGTCTATATTCCTTTGTATGGCTGAATAGTATTCATCATATGGCTTATATCTTTTTTTTTTTTTTTTTTTTTTTAAAGAGAGAAGGACAGTGAGAGAGACAGAGAAAGAGAGAAACAACTTTATTTAGTTTTTCACATGGCCTTAGTTGCTCCAATACTCAGTTGTGTACGTGGTGCTGGGGTTTAAACCCAGGTCTTCGTGCTTGCCAGGCAAGCGCTGAAACCTCTGAGCCACTGCTCCAGCCCCTGGCTTATATCTTTATCCATTTATCAGTTGATGAATATTTGGGATATTTGTACTTTTGGCTATTATAAATAATGCTGCTGTGAATAATCATATATAAGTTTTTATGTAGACATATGTATTCATTTTTCTTGTGTACAAATCTAGGAATAGAATTGCTGGGTCATGTGGTAATTTTTTGTGTAGCCTTTAGAGGAACAGCCAGAATGTTTTCCAGTGTAACTCCACCACTTTGCATTCCTGCATGTGGCGTATGAGGATTCCAGTTCTTCTACATCCTAGCTAATATTTCACATATAATATATAAAATATCATATTTCATATATAAAATATTATATTACATATATATTATATATAAAATATCATATCTCATATATTATACATAAAATATCATATTTTATATATTATATAGGGGTTGGGGATTTAGCTCAGTGGCAGAGTGCTTGGCTAGCACGCATAAGGCCCCAAGTTCGATCCTCAGCCCTGAAAAAAAATCATATATTATGTAAAACATTATATTTCATATATTATATAAAATATTACAATTCATATATTAATAGAAAATATTATATTTCATATATAGTATATTTTATATTTATATATTATAAATATTATTTTATGATATTCCATCTATATATGAAATATTATAAAATAATATTTTATATTATTACAAAATAATGTATATATTTAGTACCAGGTGTTGAACCTGGAGAAGCTTGACCACTGAGCTTCATCAATAGCCCTTTTTTTTGAGATAGGATCTTGCTAAGTTGCTTAGGCCTTTACTAAGTTGCTGAGCTGGCTTTGAACGTCAATCCCTTTGCCTCAGCCTCTGAGTTGCTGAAGTTACAGGCGTGGACCACCATGCCTGGCCTTATATTTTCATTTTAATTATAGTTCTCCTAATGGATCTGAAATGATAAATCATCATAGTCTTAATTTGCATTCATCTAGTGGCAAATTATGTTAAGCATTTTCTCATATGCTTATTGGTAAATTTGTGTATCTTTGGAGAAATGTCTATTCAAATCCTTTGCCCATTTTTTTTTTTTTTTGTTAAGAGAGAAGGACGGAGAGAGAGAATCAATTTTTTTATTTAGTTTTTCATGTGGCCTTTGTTGCTCCGAAACTTCGTTGTGTACGTGGTGCTGGGGTTTGAACTTGCATACTTGCACATGCCAGGCAAGTGCTGTAACCGCTGAGCCACCGCTCCAGCCCCATCCTTTGCTCCATCCTTTAAATTGGGCTGTCTTTTTTATTATTGAACTGTACAAGTTCTTTACATATTCTAGATACAGCCTCTTATTAGTTATATGATTTGCAAATATTTTCTTCTGTTCTGCAGTTGTCTTTTCACTTCCTTTATGGCATCCTTGGAAGCCAAAATGTTTGATTTTATAGCTAGGTGATATAAGGCTCAGAGGTAAAGCAGCTAATGAGAGCAGATAGGAACTTAAATTCAGTTATGTCTAACTTCTCTGTGCTTAAGTGCCTTTTCTTTTATTAGAGAGGGCTAGAGAGGTGGCTCAGTGGTAGAGTGCTTGCATGGCGTGTATGAAGTCCCAGGTTCTATGTCCAGAACTGAATACACAAATAAATAAAGGAAAAATAAAAACCAGATGAAAAAAAAACTCTCTTTAAAAAGAAGAAAAACAGAAAAACAAGATCAAATGGAAAACCAAGCACTTTAGCTGACATTAAGATTAACATAGTTGTTATGATTGAACATCAAATGTGACTGAATTTTCAATAAAATATTATTGACAGCCAGGACAACAAGGGAAATTATAATTAATTAGGAAGATAAAATTTCATCAGAAGAAATAATTTGACCAATTCCTGGCACTAAATTTTGCTTATATAATGGATTTCTAGGAATTTTGATTGGTTTTGAAGAAGTTGCTTGTTATAATCATTTTTATAGGAAAATCAGAGACGCATTTAATGTAGTAGAGCCTTAAATTTTTTTTGACCAATTTAAAGGACTATTAAAATAAAATGAGTGAATTCTGTGAGGAAATAACCTAATATGTAAGTATGACGATTTCTTGGTGTTCACAAGTGTTTTAAGTATTTAGAAGACAAAAAATGGATACCTGGCCCACCATATATTAAAAGTTTATGATTTTACCATAGAAAGAGGAAAAAAGCTGTCTTTCACAGTGCCCTTTCTTCCTCCTCCTTTTCCTCTTCATTTTCTTGTATTGGGGATTAAATCCAGGGCCTTCGGCTAGCTCCAGCCCTTTCACACAGATTGTTTATTAAAGATAGATTTGAAGTTATCTTCTTTCTCTTAGAGAAATTAAAACTGTCTCTTAAAGCTCAGTGATATACTAGAGATAAAAATATGCAAGAAAGTTCTATACTGTTGTCTGGGTATGCAACCTTTTGTGAACAGGCTTGTCCAAAATGCACATTGTTTTTTCTTTTATAAGAGAGAAGGACAGTCAGAGAGAGAGGGAGAGAGAATCAATTTTATTTAGTTTTTCCTGTGGCTTTTGTTGCTCCAACACTTTGTTGTATACGTAGTTCGAAACCAGGTCCTCACGCATGCCAAGCATGTGCTGTAATTGCTGAGCCACCACTCCAACCCCTGCACATTGTTTTTTCTGAAGAAGATGCTTGGTTTTAATAAATAGATAGACAATCTATCAATCTAATTAAATACACCTAATAAAATGTACCACATTTCTACATTTTATAATGAATTCACAATGCCTAAGAATGTTACCTTTCAGAATAAAGGGTGCTTTATATATTTTGTGTATTTATTTTTAGGGTTTTATACGACTGGAAAGAAAGATTGAAACAGGGCTGTGAAATTATTCAAAGTACTCCCTACGGGCGCCCTGCAAATATTAGCGGCAGTACGTCATCACAAAGGATTTATATCACTTATCGAAGAGCCTCTGAAAACATGACTCAGAATACGTTGGCTGTCACAGACATATGTATTATTATACCCAGTAAAGGAGAAAGTCCACCACACACATTCTGCAAAGTCGACAAGAATCTCAATAATAGCATGGTAAGTGATTCTTTTGCATTGGTAAAATTAGCCACTGGTTTTAAAAAGCATAATTCTAAATGAATCTTTTCTTGAAAAAAAGCAGCATGATCAGACTTAAAAAACATGGTTTTAAAGATGTTGGCTGTTTCATTTTTGAGGATGTACTTTAGCTGTACTTATTTTTTTAAGAGAGAGGAACAGTGAGAGAGAGAGAGAAAGAGAAAATCAATTTTATTTAGTTTTTCATGTGGCTTTCGTTGCTCCGAGACTTCGTTGTGTACATGGGTGCTGGGGTTTGAACCCGTGTACTTGTGCATGCCAGGCAAGCACCGTAACTGCAGAGCTACCAATCTAGCCCTTAGCTGCACTTTTAAAAGAAGCTGTGCAAAAACTTTTTTATGTAAAAAACATAACTTTCCCCCTTTAAGTGCAAAAGCTATGCACTAGCGCTAGCTACTGCAACCCCTACCTTGTGTGCTAGGTTCCATGCCATACACAGCTTTGAGGACATGGCTTCAGCAATTCCCCCTAGTTTTGTGAATCACCAATATTTTCCTATCTGAAATTATTTTCTCCAGCATCCAAAGCACACTGCAAGATATCTTTGCAAAATTTTTTGGCCCCACATTTCCCTCCTTCCGTTGCTGTTTCCATTGTTTTTAACAATAAAACTTCAAAAGAGTTGAGTATATCTTATTCCATTCATTTCTTTGACTCTTTCTGTTTAAGCTTTTGTCTCCATTATTCCACCAAGATTTTTATTGTTGAGTTCAGTGATCAATTCTTTAGCTCAGGCTTTCAGAAGATTTTGATATATAGGTGATCATTTGAAAAAAAATTCAATGGCAGGAAGAAAGGATGTATTTTCTTCTTATATATTAGCTTGTTTTTCTTGCTACATCACCCATCATTTCATTACTTTTCTGTCTTTGTTGATTTCTTTTCTATTTCCCAAACTCCTATGCATTGGAGTGCCCCAAAGTTCAGTCCTCAGTTCATTTATCTTCACCATCTAAATTCACTCCCTTGATGATCTAATTATTTAAATACAGGCTATGTATGGATGCCTTCTAAGTTTATGCATCTAATCTGGACCTCTCTAATTTATCATTTCTTTTTAAATATCTTACCTAATTAGAACATCTCAAATTCAACATGTTCAACTTTGGACTCCTAATATGTCTTCCCAAACTGCTTAACCCCACGTTCTTCTTTCTCTAACAAATGGAAATTCCGCTTTTCTAGTTACTCAGACTAAAAATCCTTGGAGTGATCTTTCTTTTCTACTACTATTAATTTCTACTAATTTTCTACTACTATTAATTTCTACTATTAAATTTAAAATGTACCTTGAACTTGACTACTTTTCAATCACTTTATTGCTAACAACCCTGGTCCAAGCTCTCATAAGCAATCCTTTAAAAATGTAAAGATCATTCTTTTTTTTAGAATCCATTTTTATTTAATTTTTCATCTGGTTTTTGTTTTTCCTCCACTTAGTTTTTTGTGTGGTGTTAGGGATCAAACTTAGGCCCTCATGCATGCCAGGCAAGCACTCTATCACTGAGCCACCTCTCCAGTCCCAAAAATGTAAAAATCATTTTTAATTCACTATACGTGTATTGGAGTCTCACACTTTACCTTATAAATATGTGCAATTCTTTTATGTTAATTTTAAAATATCCCACTCTTAGCTCAGGTGTATAAAAACAGGCCTACCTGGGCACAGTGGTAAACGTTTGAAATCCTAGCAACTCCGGAGGTTCAGAGAAGAGGATCACAAGTTCAAAGCCAGTCTTAGTAACTTAGTAAGGCCCTAAGCAATTTAGTGAGACCCTGTCTCAAAATAATAAGCAAAAGGGGCTGGGTATGTGGCAGTGGTTAAGCCCCCCTGTGTTTAATCCCTGGTACAAAAATAAAATTAAAAAAAAAAAAAAGGTCTTGGGCCAAATGTAGGCCTTAGTTTCCTGGCCTCTGATCTAGCTGATCACTCCTTCAATTTTTACTCTCGATAGCTTATTCTTTAAATAGCAGCAAGAGTGATCCTTTTTAAATATAAAGAATACAATATCACTACTTTGCTTTCTAAAAGCCTTAATAGATTCCCATGTCACTCTTACTAAAAGCCAGTCTTTCCAATAGCCATAAGGTCATCATCATTGATCTGTAATTGTCTTCTTACCTTTGTTCTTTTATTATTTTATTTTTTAAAGCTTTTTTTTTTTTAAGAGAGAGGGGCAATGAGAAAGACATAATCAATTTTATTTTCATTTCTTGGACACTCTGTTGTGTACGTGGTGCTGGGATTTGAAACCACTTACTCATGTATACCAGGCAAGCGCCATAACTGCTAAGCCACCACTCCAGCCCCTGTTCTTTTATTATAAATTTAAAAAGCAATGTGTACACAATTCACAATAACTAAACTAGAGTACCAGCCCAGGTATCCATCAATAAATGAATGGATAAAGAAAATGTGGTTGTATATACATAATGAAGTTTTATTCAGCCATAAAGAAGAATGGAATCATTTCATTTGTAGGGAAATGCATGGAACATCATCTTAAGCAAAGTAAGCCATATTCAGAAAGTAAGGGTTGTATGTTTTCCCTCATATGTGGAAGCTACAGGGGAGAAAGGAAAAGAAAGATAGGATGGGGATCTCCTGAAAATTGAAGGCAGTTCAATAGAGTAGAGGAAGGGGAACTCCCTTGGAGGTAAGAGGGAAGGGAAAGGGGAAATACTGGGGAATGATATTGGCCAAATTATATTATTATATTGTGTGCATTTACAAATATGTAATAACAGATCCTAACATGATGTACATTTATATTACACCAATGAAAATATATGGAAAAAAGATAAAAGCCTAATATGTACACATTATAGATTTATGAAATAGAAAGCAGAGGTTCTTATTCTATTTCCATCATTTACAGACAACAGTGAACAATTTTTTTTTAAAGAGAGAAGGACAGCGAGAGACAGAGAGAGAGGGAGAATCAATTTTATTTAGGTTTTCATATGGCTTTTGTTTCTCTGAGGCTTAGTTGTGTACGTGGGTGCTGGAGTTTGAACCCGTGTACTTGCGCATGCCGTGGCAAGTGCCGCAACCACCAAGCCACTGCTCCAACCCCAACAGTCTTTTTTTGTTTGTTTGTTTAATTAAGAGAGAGGGATAGTGAGAGAGAAAGAGAGAATCAAATTTTATTTAGTTTTTTTATATGGCTTTCATTGCTCTGACACATAGTTGTTAACATGGTGCTGGGGTTCGAACCCATGTCTTCGCGCATGCCAGGCAAATGCCATAACCACTAAGCTACCACTTCGTCACCACTTCAGCCCCCAACAGTGAATAATTTTTGCTGTGTACCTCTAGACCTTTTTGTGCATATATATATGTGGAGTATATGTAGTAAATTTATCCTTTGTTTTTCAAACTTTGGAAATTTCTGTATATTCTGATAGAACCTTTTCTCACTATTCATCTGTATTAGTTTATGTAAATCCACTTAATTCTTTTTTTTTTTAAAGAGAGAGGGACTCAACATGTATGAATTTTTACATGATCATGGGGAACCTTGCCTAGGTTCCTGGGGGACATAAGGAGGCGGGAAGGGAATAGGAAGGACATCAAGGAGACCAGAGGGAGGTAATATGGGGGAATCTAATCAGAGGGGAACCTCTGACTTCCAGGAGAAGTCCAGTTAACTTGGGGCTTAAGTAGGGGAAAACATGGAACCATGGGGAACACAAGAGGGGTAAACCATGGTCTGGCACCAGCCTTGGCTTATTCTGTCATTATACTTTTTTCCTTGATTGTTTAATGATGACTCCCTCCTAATTGTAAGACCATGTTTAACGAATAAAAATTAAAAAAAAATAGAGAGGGACAGTGAGAGAGAGAAAGAGAGAAACTATTTTTATTTAGTTTTTCATGCAGCTTTCGTTACTCCAAGACTTCATTGCGTATGTGGTGCTAGGGTTTGAACTTGCATACTCACACATGCTAGGCAAGCGCCGTAACCGCGGAGCCACAGCTCCTGCCCTCCACTTAATTCTTTTAATGATTACAGAGTATTGCAGAAAATACAAATACAGAATGATGAATACAAGTTATTTCTAATTCTTCCCATGACTGATAATGTTGTCTTGATCAACCCTGCCTTTTTCTTTGAGTACTTACTTATTAGAATGTTGCTGGGATAACAGATAATTGAATTGATGGGTCATGGTTGTGCTGTACATTTTGAAAGACATTGACAGATTGTTCTGAAAATGTGGTGACAGTTTATATACTCCCAGCAGCAATGGTGTATAAGAATGCTCTTTCCTAGGTTTCATAGCTCACCAGCATTAGATATTATCAATCATTGATTATCTAGTAAGCAAGAAATTACTCTGATTTTTTTAATTATATTTTTTGACTACTGATTATTTATATAGTAGTCTTCTGTGATCTGTTGGAGATATGTTCTAAGACCACCCCCATCCCAGTGGATGCCTGAAACTTTGAACAGTACCAAACCCTATATATACTATGCTTTTTCCTATACATGCATACTTATGGTAAAGTTTAATTTATATATAAGGCACATTAAGAGAGTAACAATAATACCTAATAATAAAATGGAACAATTATAACAATCTTCTGTAATTAAGTTGCCAGCATCACTACCCTCGTACTTTAAGGCCATTATTAAGCAAAATCATAGTTGTTTGAACATAGGCACTGCTATGCCTTCTGAGTGACTAATGGATCAGTAGCATATATAGCAGGAATTTGTTAGAGAAAGGAATGATTCATGTCCCAGGTGGGATGGAGCAGGACAGTGCAGTACTTCACTCAGAATGCAGCTCAGTTTAAAACTTATGATTGGGTTGGGCATGTAGGTCAGTGGTAGAGTGCTTACATAGTATGCATGTGGCCTTGGGTGTTTAATCTCCAGCACTACAAACTTCCACACACACACAACACACATACTCAATTTAGGAATTGTTTATTCTGGAATCTTCCATTTAATATTTTTAGACCTCAGATAACCACAGGTAACAAACTATAGAAAGTGAAAGTGTGAACAAGGGATATTACTGCATTAAATGGATGTCCCATAATTTATTTGTTCCATCTTAACACTGTCAGACATTTGGATTCTGATCTTTTGTATTAAAAGCAAGCTGTTATTTATATACTTACAACTAAATTTTCCATAAAATATGTTATATCTATTGAGTTTTTATATGATGTACAGAATTCTAAATATCCATTAATCCATTTAATCCTCAAAACTACCCTTAATAGGTATTTCCCCTCATTTTTCAGAAAAGGAAATATAAGAAAAGGGTGGTTATTTTCTTATAGCCATATATTCAGGCAAATAGTTGAAGCAAGACTTAGAACCAGATTTCTACAGCCAAATTCCTTTTTTCTTTTTGGTGGTCTTAGAGATCAAACCCAGGGTCTCCTGCATGCTAAACAGGTGCTTTGCCACTGAGCCACATCCCCACCCCCAGAGCTTGTAACTGAACATGGTATTCCTGTGCTTCTTTCCTGGTGGCATGTCCTGTAATTTCTGGAACAAAGCATATATTTACTTACAAGAATTTTATGCAGAAACATTTAACTAGTGTATATTAGTATCAAGAAAATATGAAAGTGTTGATTTTATTCATAACTTTATCAACAATGGTTTTAATTTACATGTGTTCAAATTTAATTTCTTAATGATTGAGCAGATATGTACATTGTCCTGTTATAATTATTTAAATTAATGCTTTACTAATTTCTACTTTGCATACATTTTACCATTTTTTGTTTTCATTGAAAGTTGATTCTATTTATTTTTTATTTGTTTATTTTCTTTTGGGGGTAGTTGATTTTAAAAACTTACTTATTCCCTCCTTTCTCAAGCTAGCAACAGAAGAGACACTAAAGATTTAGATAAACCTAAAAGAGGAAGAACTATGTTGTACTTATATGTGGCTAGATTTGATGCAGATTTTAGGACCCTTAATATGTTTTTTTTCCCTTAATATGTTTTTAACTCACTCAGTAAGATAGCAAAATGGATGTGTATTGAGCAGTGATGAAGATCAATATAGCCTAGTGGTTCAGAGAACAAATTGTAAAGCCAGACTGAGTGTCTGACCCTAGAGAAGTAACTTAAATTTTTTGTGCCTTCATTTTATGATAGTAAAATGAAGATGATAATACATCTACCTTTAAGTTATTGTGATGATTAAATGAAGTTAGGACTGTACATATGAGCAAGTGCTATGTGGGTGTTATTAGCTTCTGATGGAGAAGCATCAGTGGATTTCTTTGATGTGTTAATTAAGAAAAATTTGAAATTTTAAGATAGTAGCACTAATTTAAAAAATATTTAAGCAGACATTTTATAAAGCAGTTATTGACAGTATCTAAATTATATCCTAAAAGAGTTTATTTTTATGCATGTGACTTCTAATTAGATTACCATTTTGACTACAGCTTTTTATATACAAAAATGCCCTATCCTTTTATGTCATCCTTGCAGATTATTTTGATTTGATGATGACATGACAGTTGGAAAGATTGTGGTGGAGAAGAAGATCATAGTAGCAAATAGTTTTTTATTTTATTTATTTTTGGCAGTACTGGGGATCAGACCCAGGGATCTTTATACCCTGAGCTACATCCCCAGTCCTTTATTTTTATTTATTTATTTATTTTTATTTTGAGATAGAATCTCACTTAGTTGTTGAGGCAGACTTTAAACTTGGGATCCTCCTAACTCAGTCTTTTGAGTCAATGGGATTAGAGGCCTGCCCCACCAAGCCTGGTGCAAATAGTTTTTAAAGGCATTATGTGGTAGTGGTAGTGATGGCAAAGAATGGTCTTTGAATTCTTCAGTGATATGGGGTCAGTTTAACACATTTTAAAACAGCAAGACAGTGCAGGTTTATAGATACTTAGCATTTCCCCATTTGTGAATTTTCTATGTATTTTGTGAATGTTTTGCATTCAAAGTAATTGGCATTTTTATTAGAATTATTTCTGTGTCTCATTGATTAAGCAAGGTGTTCTAGCTAGACTTTTGCCATTGAAATGAAAACTAGAAATAAGTTCTTCCCTCCTTCCATCTCTCCATTCCTTTCTCCATTCTTCCCTCTCCTTTCTCTTTCCCTCTGCCATTTTTACCCTGAAACATTAGTTCCAGGATTGTTTCAGAATATGTATTTTCCACTAAAGAGAATAAAGAGCCTTTGTAAAGTAGTGTAATCAGCATAGACTGCAGCTAAACTGCCTGCATTTGAATCCCAGATTTGTCATGGACAGATTTCTTGACTCTTTTTGCCTCAGTTTCTTCATTTGTAAAACGGAGATAAAGTAGTACTTTTTTTCACAGGTTTTTGAAGATGAAATGAATTAGTATTTGTAAAGAACTTAGAGCAATGCTGGGTACATAATAAATGTTGTATAGATGTCAGCTATTATTAATTACTCCTTTGGTTAACTTTGCTTAACAGATTTTTTTGCATATTTAATGACTGAGGAAGAGCATTTTAATTTTTGCTTGCGTCTAGTCTTTAAACTCATCGTAATTTTTTTCCTTTTAGAGAAACATTACAGGAAGAAAAGTTCTTAAGTGGTTATTTCTTATTCTTCAATCACAATGATCAGTTGTGAATATAGAGAAACTTTCCTGATATTGGCAATAGGTATCTTTTTTGAAGCAGTGGATTATAGTTTATTAACAGTCTTTGTTTCCACTGACTATAAAGTAGTAAAAATAAATTTACAGTACATTATACATCTGTGAAGTAGATGTACAAGAAAAGCAAAAGTAGACATGCAACCTAGGAAATACTCAACATTATAGTTATATTGCTTACTTTTGTTTTGGAAGATTATGTAGGTTGAATGAAAGCCATTATTAGGTTTCTAAATTGGGAGGTAGGGGAAAAAGCTAATCAGTAGACATGATGCGCGCTAAATCTTTGCTCCAAGTTTATATGTGATTTTTGAACTAACTTACAACTTTGCTTCAAAAGAAATTCTTTCCACCTCCACTATCCTAATTAATCTCATTTCCCATAAAGAGTTTTCAGGAATTACTAGTTTTTAAATCCAGAACCATAAGCCTTAAAAGTGTTGAGCTTTGATTAAATATTATAGTAGATAAAATTACAATATTTCAGAGCTAGATGATAATTTAGGGTGGTCATGTGATGCGGAAGTACAAAAATTTGCAGTTAAGAATATTTAGTCCAGGTGCTGGAGCGGTGGCTCAGCAGTTAAGGTGCTTGCCTGGCATTCGAGAGTACTCGAGTTCAAACCCTAGCACCACCTACACAACAAAGTGTCGGAGGAATGAAAGTCGCATGAAAAACTAAACTTGCTTCTCTCTTTCTGTCTCTCTCTCACACTGTTCCTCTCTCTCTTAAAAAAAAAAAAAAAAAAAGAATACCTAGTCCAGGGCTGGAGCGGTGGCTCAGTGGTTATGGCACTTGCTGGCATGCGGTGGCTCAGTGGTTATGGCACTTGCCTGGCATGCGCGAGGAAAGCGAGGAAGTAAGTTCGAACCCCAGCACCACGTATGCAGAGAAGTATCAGAGCAACAAAAGCCACATGAAAAACTAAATAAAATTGATTCTCTCTTTCTCTCACTGACACACTGTCCCTCTCTCTTTAAAAAAAACAACAAAAAAAATTTGGTCCAGCTGGGCTTGGTGGCACTCACCTGTAATCCCAGTGACTTGGGAGGCTAAGGAAGGAAGTTTGCCAGTTTAAGACTAGCCTCTGCAACTTACGGAAACCCTGTCTCAAAATTAAAATGGGCTGGGGAGTCCCAGCATTAAAAAAAAAAAAAATTAGTCCAAGTAGATTGTTTCTTGCTTTGACTTACACAGTAATTCTCAGAAAATTCAGAACTATGTGCTTATTGAGAGTATTTTTTAAATATGCTATACAAATTACTCTTAGTTTGTAACTTTCCAACAGTGTCAACATTTTGATTTAGCATATTTATTTAGGAAAATAGAGTTGTTAACAAAGCAAGTAATTAAACCATATGCCTAATTCCTGGGGAAGAAAAGTATTGAAAGTAAGTTTTTGCCATGATAAACTACAGTGTGAATACTATAAAGTAATATTTTACAGCCTTGACTCCTATTTATTATTGAAACTTGTGAAAATATTTGGAAACCCTCTTAGCAATTTCTATATCTATTGTTCTTTTCCTCTAAGCTCCATAATGATTATTGTATATCTAAGTCCCTGTTTTTCATTTTAGAATATTCCTTTGATTTTTGTCATATTCAGATGGTCATGTAATTCCCTTTTAATTATCACAAAGGTTATCACTGAAGGTTCTTTTATTCTTTTTTTTTTTTTTAAAGAGAGAGGGACAGTGAGAGAGACAGAAAAAGAGAGGAACAACTTTATTTAGTTTTTCACATGGCCTTAGTTGCTCCAACACTTAGTTGTGTATGTGGTGCTGGGATTTGAACCCGGGTCCTCGTGCTTGCCAGGCAAGCGCCGAAACTGCTGAGCCACCGCTCCAGCCCCTCTTTTTTTTTTTTTTTAAAAGAATGAGGGGACTGTGAGAGAGAATCAATTTTTAATTAGTTTTTCACATGGCTTTTGTTGCTCTGAGACCTAGTTGCGTACATGGTGCTGGGGTTTGAACTCACGTACTTGCACATGCCAGGCAAGCACCGTAGCTGCTGAGTCACCACTCCAGCCCCTCTGTTATTCTTAATAAATTTGACTTATTGGGAACTAGAGTTGGGAGTGTTCAATAGAAGGCACATCTATAATATAATCTGTCAAACTATTTTAAAAGAAAAGATTAGGGGTTTTGTTTTTAATCAGATATTTGCACTGGCTCAAACACACTATTTTCTATATGCTATGTTGTTTAAATATTATTTGAATATTATTCTCTTTCATTTTAGTTTGATCATATTATACTTTTAGCTATTCAGTTTGGAAGGCATAATTGTAAGAGTGACAGCTAAAGTTGAAAAGCAGAAATTTGTTACATTTTTGAGTCTTTAGGTCTTTTCTTTCTTCCTTTTTTTTTTAAGTTTTAGATGAACTGTCTTTATTTCATTTATTTATTTGTATGCAGTGATAAGCATAGAACCCAGCATCTCACATGTGCTAGGCAAGCACTGTCACTGAGGTACAACTGAAGCCCCTCCTTCGGGTCTTTTTGTGATAGTTTTGTTCTCTTTCTTTCTTTTTTTTTTTTTTTTTAAGTTAGAGAGAATGAAGTTTATTTTTGCATCTGGCTTTTTTTTCCTCCACTTAGTTGTGCATGTGTTGCTGGAAATTGAACCTCGCGCATGCCAGGCAAGCACTCTACCACTGGGCCATCTCTCCAGTCTCTCCCCATTTTTTAAATTATCATATAATGCCAACTGTGGTATCTTTTCTGATTGCTATTCTTTCGATTTTTAAGTATACATGATTGAGGATTTTCTTAAATGGGAGAATCTTATTAAATATCAGAGAAATAAAAATAGAAGACTAGTTCATTGTTCAGATACCTGAATTTTTACATGAAAATTTTTATGCAACTAACTTATCTCTGTAAGACTGACACTGTCCTAAATCCTGTCTTAGTTCTTAGCTCTTTTTTGGTCTAGAAATTGAACCCAGGGGCACTTTACCCCACTGAGCCACATCCGCAGCCCTTTTTATTTCTTTTGTTTCTGAGACAGAGTCTTGCTAAATTGTTTAGGGCCTTGCTAAATTACTGAGGCTGGCTTTGAACTTATGATTGTCTGGCCTCAGCCTCCTAAATCACTGGGATTACAGACATGTGCCACCACGTTTGGCTTTTTAGGTAGCTAATCACTACTTGTCACCTGGTCTTTCCCAGGTATAGTGCATTACTTACTCAGAAATGACTTGAGGTTAGTACAGATTTCACTTATTTTTTTGAAAGGATTACATGATAGGCAAACAAAAGAAAAAAGGCTTCTAAACATTCAGTATAATTAGTCCAAACACTAAAAGCTAGCTTATACTTTATTTATGACTCTCTCAGGAACTACTTCTTTAGCTTATTTACTCTTAAAGCATATTAGAAAAGGAGCAGTTGCTCAGTGGTTATGGCACTTGCCAGGACTTGCGCAAGGACCCAAGTTCAAACCCCAGCACCACGCACCATGTACACAACAAAGTCTTGAAGCAAGGAAAGCCACATGAAAAAATAAAGAAAAGTGATTCTCTCTCTCTCTTTTACTGTCCCTCTCTCTTTAAAAAAAAAAAAAAAAGAGGAAAGCAGAGAAGGGGAAAGGCTCATAAGAAATGGGCACATCAATAATAGCCAAAAATGGGGGCTGGAGCCTTAGCTTGGCGGTTACTGTGCTTGCCCAGCTTGTGCAAGTACACGGATTCAAACGCCAGTACCACATACACAGCTAAGTGTCAGAGCAACGAAAGCCACATGAAAAACTAAATAAAAATTGATTCTCTCTGTCTCTCTCTTTCTCACACTGTCCCTCTCTCTTTATAAAAAATAATAAATAGCCAAAATGATAAGGATAACCTGATGCAGAAGAGTCAGAAAAATTGAAAAGCAGAAATTAAGAATGTTAGAAACATAGTAGTCTGTAGCAATGTCAAATAGGATCAAGCATCTCTCTATAGCTAGGTAATTTCTAAAGGTAATACCATAATTAATACCAAATGTTGAGCCTAATGAGCTTGCTTTACTAAAATGTTTTACTCTGTTTAAGAAAGCTAAGTTCCAGGGCTGGAGCGGTGGCACAGTGGTATCTCACTGGCCTGGCATGCGCAAGGACCTGGGTTCGGACCCCAGGATCTCATATACAACTAAGAATCAGAGCAACAAAAACCAGATGAAAAACTAAATAAAGTTGATTGTCTTTCTCTCTCTCTCTCTCTTACTCTGTCTTTAAAAAAAAGAAAGAAAAAAAAGAAAGCAAAGTTCTACATGAGGAGCCAACAAACAGGAAATAATACATGAGTAGGGGAATGGATGTATTGTGACTCATCATTAGTAGATTACTGCCTAGGAATTTGGATGAAGAAATTAGATATCAACTTTGCTAACTCTCAAAAGTCATCAGTGAGTAAAAAAGGAAGCCACAAAAGAATATATTCAGTTATTTCATCATTTATATAAAATTAAAAATAACATAAAATAATAACACATATTTACAGATGTGTATATTTGTCTAGTAGGTATTTTAAAGATGCATGCAAATGAAATATACTACCTTCAGGCTAAGTGGTTAATTGAGGGGTAGAAGGTGGGGACTTTAGCTAATCCTGTATTTTTTTATTATTTCTAAATTAAATATCTGAAGCAAACATGTTAAATTGTTAACATTTATTAAATCTAGGTGGTGAGTACAAGAGTGTTATAGTATTTTTTAATGGTTAAAATATTTCTTAAAATAAGTTTATTTCTGTGTTTGTTCTCAGTGCTATGAATCTGCCCTCCTGTCCTTGTTCATGTAGGCATTCTCTGTCATGTACACACAAACACATCTCATGTTTATACATTAAAAATATGTATTAAGCATCATCTACATACTGCTGTTTTGTGTGCTATAGATATTGCAGTAAGTTCTATGGTAGAAGAAAAGCAGTGATACAGAGAACTATTATGATAGCATGGTGGAGAGATTATTATAGCACATAAGGAAGAAAGATGGGCTCTCTGATAAAGGAACATTGGAGTTGAGACCTAAAGGAGGTGAGGTCGTGTAATGTTAGTGTATCTGTTACCACCCACATGGTAAGTGGTGTCATCTCTTAAGTTTACATCTCTTCCCTTAGCTCCATTTGATTCTTCTCTTGGCTAATAGACGTTTCAAACTGAATTCCTTATCTTCTCTGCTATATCCATAGTCTTCCCACCTCAGTTGAGCTTCATTTTTCCCATTACTCAGCCTTAAAACCTTGGTGTTAATGGGTGCAGGAATGCAATTGTATAGGAGGAGTAAGTTCTAACATAGCACAGTAGGATAACTAAGGTTGACAACCATTAATTGAATATTTCAAAATACCTAGTAAAGAGGATTTTGAATATTCCAAACACAAAGAGATGATGTAAGGTGACATATATACCATTTACCTAGATCTGATCAATACAAGTTATATACATGTATTGAAATACCACACTCTACCTCATAAATATGTACAATTACTGTGCCAATTAAAAATAAAAATATATATTTTAAAACTTTCATTGTCTTGACTCTCTTCTACTTTATATATAATCAAATAGGATATCTTATTATGTCTATTTTCAGCATATATCCAGCATCTGACCTCTTTTTATCATCCAAGGCATCATCTTTTTTCCCTGTACTACTTCAGTAATCTTCTAATCATCTCCTTGGTTCCTCCCTTATCTCCTACCCTCACTTCTCAAAGGCACTCATCTTTATACTATGTCAGATAATGCTACTCTTACACTTAAAACTGTTTCTCTCAGAATACTAAAATCTAAATCTTTGAAGCATCCTATAAAGGCCCTACATAATCTGGCCTTCTCACCTCCTGCCACCACCTCCTTTACTCCTCTCTGCTTACATAGCCACTGTAGCTCTGACTACAAGATAAGCATATCCCTGCATCAGGGCATTTCTACATGCTGTTTCTTCTGCCTGCAAACCTCTGCCCCAAAGATTTATCCATTCAGCAAATACTCTTTAAGCACCTGTAATGTGCCAGGCACTATTTTAGGTACTAGTGTTAATATAGCATAGAGAGCTTTTCAGGGCAGGGGAAAATAGATAATAATACACTATAAATAAAAAAGTATGTTCAAAAGTGATAAATGCTGTGATAGAAAACCTAAACTGGGGATACTAGAGAATTGGTTGCAATGTTAGTTGGTCATGGAAGGAAACCTTTGAAGGTACAGAGTTAGCTATGCAAATATCATAGGCAAATAATGTTTTAAATAGAAGGAAAACTATGCAGTAGGCCTCAAGGAGGGAATATTCCTGGCATGTTTGGAGGACAGTGAAACGAGTAGGATTATTAAAGCAGAGTAAATTAAGAAGTGAATAAATAGATTGAAATTGGGGGGTGATTATATAGGGCCTTTGGGTGATTGTAAGGATTTTTTGGCTATTATTCTGAATGAGACTGAGGTTTTGAACAGAACCGTGACATAATGTGATTTGTTTTAAAAGGCAAAACTATTATATGGTAATAAACTGTAGTGGGAAACAATGGTGAAAGGAGGAAGACCAAGACCATTTGGGAGATTACTGAAATTCAGAACAGTAGTAGTAGTCCTAGAGCAACGTAAATAGCATTGCATCATGATAATAAGAATTTTTGTTATATACTATTTTGAATTATCAGTGACATTGCCCTTTTTCATCTGCATGGATTATATGAGGAATATTTATTTCATAAAGCTAATTATTTTACTCTTATTTAAAAAACTTTTAAGTAAATTGTTTATTTACTTAATGATACTTACTGAACTCCTACTATGTGAGAGCCACTGGGAGTACAGTGGTGACGGGAATAAAAGTATTTGCCTTCACTGAGTTTACATTCCAGTGGGGAAGACAAAAAACAAATAGCATGTAATGATGGGGAGGAACAGAAGTTCAGAAGAATAAAAGAGGGTGGAGAGTAAGAAGGGTGTTGTTTGTTCAGGGCATTAAGGCCTTCTCTGAAGAAGGGTTATTTGAACAAAACCTAAATAAAACAAGAGAATGAAAAAACACTATAGAATGGAAAGACCCTCACATGAATGTGCGCGTGATATGTTTGAGGAGAGGCTGGGAGCCCACTGAGTTTGGAGATGTAATCACAGGCTCAGACATCTGTTTGCACAGAGTTGTGGCGTAGAGTAAGGAAGGAGTTCAGGTTTTGTACCTAATCTGATTGGAAGTCTTTTGAGAATACATGATCTGATTTACATTTTAATAGTTTCACTCTGGCTATGGAGAACAGACTAGTGAGGGACAAAAGGGGAAAGAGAGATTGATTGGAAGGCTACGACAGTAGTCCAAGTGGAAAAAGGTGCTTCTTTGATCAATAGTAGGAGTGGGGACTGGAGCACTGGCTCCGCCACTATGGTGCTTGCCTGGCATGCACAAGGACACGGATTCGAACTCCAGCACCACATACACATTGAAGTGTCACAGCAACAAAAACCACATGAAAAACTAAATAAAATTGATTCTCTCTTTCTTAAAAAAAAGAAAAAAGAAAAGAGTAGGAGTGAACACAGTATACAGTGATCAGATTCAAGGTAGAATTTGAAGGTAGCATTTTCAAAATCTGTAAATAGATTGGATGTGGTGTATGAGACAAGAAAAATTGAGTGGCTTCCTAGTTTGGGGATTTGAGTAAATTGTGGGGCCATTTCCTGAGATGAGGAACACTAGAAGAAAGAGTAAGTTTGAGCAGGACAAAACCTCTGTTATGATCATTGGTGAAGTACTTTTATTTTTTATTTATTTGTTTATTTAAAGAGGGACAGAGAGAGAGAGAAACAATTTTTATTTAGTTTTCCATTTGGCTTTCATTGCTTTGACACTTCGTTGTGTACAAGGGGTTTGAACTCACATACTCAGCATGCAGGGCAAGCTCTGTAACCTCCAAGCCACTGCTCCAGTCCCTGGTGAGGTACTTTTAAGCATTGAAGTCCAGGTGTCAGAGTAGGCAGTTGGGAGATGAATCTGGAGTTGGCAGAACTGATAATAGGGTTTTGGAACCGGGACTAGAAATTTGAGAGTTCTCAGTGAGTAGCTGTTATTTAAAACCAAACCACTCAATGCATATAGTTTAGAAAAAGTAAAGAAGGGAAGAGTCATATTTAATAATCTGGAAAAAAGAGAGGATGCCACATAGGAGACTAAGGAGTGGTCAGAGATTTGATGGAGAGGAACCAGAAGATTGTGATGCCTCAAAGCCAAGGAAAAGGTTGACAAGGAGTCATTATTGGTATCGAAACACACTGAGAGGTTGAAGAAAATGAAGAGTAGGAACCAAATACTAGAGTTGGTATTATGGAAATTGTTAAGGCACTTTTTAAGGAGAAGAGAAATTCAAGCCTCATTTGGCTAGGTGTGGTGGTGCAAGTCTATAATCCCGTGACCTGGGAGGTTGAGGCAGGAGGATCATAAATTCAAAGTCAGCCTCAGCAACTTAGCAAGGCCCTAAGGAACTTATTGAGACCCTGTCAAGAAAGAAAGAAAGAAAGATAGATAGATAGATAGATAGAGCGAGAGAGAGAGAAGAAAGAACGAAGAAAGAAAGAAAGAAGGAAGGAAAGAAGGATAGGGATGTGTGGTTCAGTGGTTAAGCACCCCTGGGTTCAATCACCAAGTACCCTGCCCCCCACACCCCAAAAAAAGCTTGATTTTTGGAATGGATTCAGAATTCAGAAAAAGTTGAGAAAGAAGAAAATGAATGTATCAAATTATAGCTCGAATTTTGGCATAAAGGACTTCAGAAAAAAATTCTGGCAATACCTAGAAGGGGTTGTGGAGTTAAATGGAAAGTATGCATATAAATAAATGTTTCTTAATTTATCATTTCTGTCCAAGAATTGGACTTAGAATAATAGCATCTAAATTGTTGTAGCTTAGTTTTATTTCAGAGGGTCAACATTTCTTCATGTTATTGCTATGACAAAAAAAGTTGTTTTATTTTCAAAAGAAAAGTAGGCAAGGACTCCAATAAAGTGCATACAGAATAACAAATTGAAAATACCAAGCAGAGACAAGCCTGTTATTACATTTTAGATAATACATACTAGATTACCCAGAGAGATTTCATTTTTAAATCAAGTTGCTGTCTTTTAAAATTAAATATTATTTCTCTTTTTCCCTCTCTCTTTTAACTCAGTGGGGATCCGCGGTGTACTTATGTTATAAGAAATCAGTGGCAAAGACTAACACTATATCTTACAAAGCTGGTAAGTACAAGTTTTCAGGGAATACTTTATATATAAGTGCATTGTGGGGGTAAGTAAGGTTTGAAAAAAGAAACAAAACCTGTCTTTGGATATGTTAGTATCAGGACTAGGACTGTAACCCATGTCTTATTGATTCTCAGTTTCATCTTCATCCATGTGTTTTTCGATGCTGTATGGAAGATTAATTTGAAAAAATAATAAATAGATGCCAGTTCTCTTTAATCCATAGAAAGTAAGGAAAAGCTAATACAATGGTCAGTATATTAAAAAAATGTTCAGCATCTCTAGCTATTAGGGGAATGCAAATTAGAACTACATCAAGATTTCATCTTACTCCAGTCAGAATGGCAATGATCAAGAATACAAGTAACAATAAATGTTGGCGAGGACGTGGGAAAATAGGTATACTCAAATGTTTTTGGGGGTACTGCAAATTAGTGCTACCACTTGGAAAAGCAGTATGGAGATTCCTCTGGGGCGGGGTGGGGGAAGACTAGGTGTGGAAGTACCATATGACCCAGCTATCCCACTCCTTGGTACATAACCAAAAGATTTAAAATCAGCATATCAGAGTGATGCAGTCATATCAATGTTTATTGTAGCACAATTCACAATAACCAAGCTATGAAACCAGCCTAGGTACCCTTCAACAGAGATAGGATAAAGAAAATGTGGTATATAGATACAATGTAGTACTCAGTCATAAAGAATAAGGACATTAAGGCATGGTCTGGTAGATGGATGGAACTGGAGACTATCATGCTAAGTGAAATAAACCAGTCCCAAAGTCATAGGTCCAATGTTTTCTCTGATACAGGAACACTAATCCAAAATGAGGGAGGCATTAAAAAAAAAAAAAAGATTGGTAGAATAAACCAACAGGGTTGAAGGGAAGGGAGGTGGGATGGGAATAAGCAAAGAACATAAATGAATATACCACAGTGAATCTCACCATCATGTATATTCACAAGACACTAATTTTTTAAAAAGCTTTAGATAAATAGCAGAAAGATTAGTAGAGTAGAGGGAAAGGAACAAGAGAAGGAAGAGGAGAGGGAAAGGGGAACTACTAGAGACTGAATTAGAACAAATTACATCCCATGCTTTTATAATTTGTCAAAATGAATCCTAATGTTATGTATGGCTAAAAAGAATCAATAAAAAGGGAAAATAATAAAATACTAAAACCAAAAAAGCAGGGAAAAGCTGTGTATTTTTCTTTAAATTAATGTTTATTTAATATATACATTAAATTTATTCAAATATATAGTTTACATATAATTATATTTCATAGTAATAAAAATAGTGTAAACTGATTTGCAAGTTTATGATACATAGTTGAAATATTCAATTTCTGGAGACCTCAAAATACCAAACATAAGACAGCAGATTTCAGCCTTTTAAAAAGTATTTTTAAAATTAGTCCTAGACTCTTTATATTTTTCTTCTCCCTAGTGGTAGAACTAACTACTGTTATTCCCAGTTTGTCATTTTGTTTTTGTGGCCACATCTAGTGATGATTTCCATTAGTTTTTAAGGGCTTCATGGGTAGCTAACCTATTTTCTGTTCTAGTCCTACAAAATATAATATAAGGCTCTGCTCTTAGGATGCGTTCAATGGAAAATGCCTGGACCATTTTCAAGAATAGTCTACTAACATGAAATTGTCGGCCACTTGAAACTGTATTTTGTTTTTTGGTACCACATATTGAACCCAGGGGAGCTTAACCACTGAGCCTCATCCCCAGCCCTTTTTTGTTGTTGTTGTTGTTGTTTTTTATTTAGAGACAGGTTCTCACTAAGTTGCTGAGACTGGCTTTGAACTTGGGATCCTCCTGCCTCAGCCTCCCAAGCTGCTGGGATTACAGGTGTATGCCACCACACCTGGCTTAACACTATCTTTATATAAAATCTGGGGTTATTTAGAAGCTGAGTTTGAGTTGATACTATTTTGATGACGTTATAAATAATAGCTGCTATTTTATGAGAATTTTTTGCATATGTGTTAGAAAGTACATATATACTCCTGTGAGATATATATTTTAATGTATAAAAAGTCCCTTGAGGGGGCTGGAGCGGTGGCTCAGCGGTTTCAGCGCTTGCCTGGCAAGCACAAGGACCCGGGTTCAAACCCCAGCACACATACACAACTAAGTGTTGGAGCAACTAAAGTCATGTGAAAAACTAAATAAAGTTGTTTCTCTCTTTCTCTGTCTCTCTCCCTGTCCCTCTCTCTTTAAAAAAAAAAAAAAGTCCCTTGAGGGAAAGTCACTGAAAGCTGATGGAGTGGATATACGTAAATAACCATACTGAAAATTTTTTAAAAGTATGCTTCAAAGTTTGAGATCATAAACTGAATTTTTAGGAGTATACGTGTATGTGTATGTGTTTATTTCTAAAGGATTGTCTTTTTTGTTAGCCCTAACCTAACCTTTGTAGATGAAATTTAATAAATATTAGGCATTTAGTTAATCTTAAATTATAATATTGTAGGATTAAAATCTATATGGATCCTACTGAAACATTCAATGTTACTTGATGAACATACAATGTTTTGACCTCCGAATGTGTGAAATAATAAAACAAATTTACTATCATTCAAATTATGAGCACCTAAATTCAAGAGATGATGACTAATATTTGTCATTATTTGTATAGGTCTAATTTGTAGGTATCCTCAAGAAGACTATGAATCATTTTCACTACCAGAATCTGTTCCCCTATTTTGTTTACCAATGGGTGCAACTATTGAATGTTGGCCACCAAATAGCAAATACCCTCTGCCTGTGTTTTCCACATTTGTGTTAACTGGAGCCTCGGCTGAAAAGGTACTGTGCATTTTATCTACTGGTATCTGTAGATTTCTTGTACATTTTCAGGTCTTAAGTTTTATATATTGCAAAAAACAACAGAAAAAGTAGCTGGTTAAATTTAATCCATTATATGTATACTTTTTCCAATTGGTTAAAATAATTATATCCAGAGACAAAAGAAGAGAGGATTTTTTTCTGTCAAATCTTCCCAAATGTTTTTTTTTTTGTGAATATCATGAAAGATTTTTTCATCATCAAATTAGGATCCTTCATTGGTTCATTTTCTATGATAAAGCAGCTTTGAAAGTAGTGAAAAAGACATTACTAAATGTATAACATGATTTAGAATCATAGCCTTTCCTCACCCCATGCTAGGGATCAAACTCAGGGCCTTGTGCACACTGGGCAAGCATTCCACCACTGAGCTATACTCCTTGCCCTTATAGTTGGAAGGGAGATCTTGGATATCATCTGGTCTAACATCCTCATTTTATGGATAGGGAAATTGAAGTCCAGAGAAATTCAGTGAATTTCTCACAGTTGGAATTTATATTTCCTTATATAGAATTTTCTAATAAATAATAATTATTTTTTACCATTTTCTTACAGAGAATATTGTTATAATCACTTTCACTTTTTATTTTAAAAATACAATTTATTTTAAAAATACAATTTAATTAAAATACCTTTTTCAACAAAAGGATATGTAAGAATAGTACTATATAGTTCTTAAGTACATCAAGAGATCAAGAGTGAAAAAAGAAATCAAGAGTGATGTCGGTTCACCACTATGTTCCTAGTCCCTGACAACTTGCCTGGCTCACAGCAAGCATTAACTAAATGTATAAATGATTTGAATAAATGATACAAAATATTTTTATTAAATATATTACTTGTTTTGCAGGTCTATGGTGCTGCTATTCAGTTTTATGAACCATACTCTGAGGAGAATCTCACAGAAAAACAGAGACTTCTTTTGGGTTTAGCATCCCTGGGAGATGGGAAGTCTGATAGTTCTAAAACAATTCACACTAACAAATGCATCTGTCTTCTTTCTCACTGGCCTTTTTTTGATGCATTCAGGAAGTTTCTGACTTTTCTTTATCGTTATTCAATCTCTGGACCTCATGTCCTTCCAATTGAGAAGTAAGTTAGAAGTTTCTTTGTTCAAATTTTGGCAGACCTTTCCATTGTATGGTATATTTGTACTGCTTATTAAATGAAAAGTAAATGGAATCTGGATTTCTTGAGTTATTTTGGGGGGAAAGTTTGTTGTTGTTGTTGTTGAGATAATATTTCGCAATTATACTTTTATAGTCTTGTTTTACGTAATTTTATTTCTAACAGTGAAGTAAATGTTTTGATTTGAGATGATTGTTTGGAAAGAATGTTTTGAGCCTTTTTAAAAATGCTCTTAACAGAGAATGGAGTGGTGGCTCAACAGACTCAGCAGTTCCAGCGCTTACCTGGCATGTGCTGAACCCTAGCACCGTATACACAATGAAGTGTCAGAGCAACAAAAGCCACATGAAAAAAACTAAAATTGATTCTCTTTCTGTCTCTCTTACTGTCCCTCTCTCTTAAAAAAAATAAAAAACAAAAAACAGTGCTCTATGAAATTTAGAGATCCTCATCTGGAGAAATATTAGAACTTTTTGTTGTGGTGGTATTGTATATTAAATCCAGGGCCTTTTGTGTGCTAGGCAAATGCTCTGTCACTAAGCTGCATTCCCAGCCAATATTAGAACTTTTAAAACTAATTTTGTTCTTATATGTATTAGGTTTATTATGAACCTTTAAAAATATTCCTTACTTTGGGTATGGTGGTGCATGCCTATAATCCCAGCAATATAGGAGGCTGAAGCAGGAGGATCTCTAGTTCAAGATCAACTTAAAAAGACTTATCTCAAAAAAATAAATAAATAAATATGTAAATAAAGGACTGGTAAATCAGTGATAAAGCATCCTTGGATTTTATCTCTAGTACAAAAAAATACCCGTTTTATGGCACTATACATTGGTCATTGGGAAAATACTATTTTTAGTATTAAGCACATCTTCCAAAAGTAGACACATTCATTATCAATATAAAAAAATCACATTCGTTGATATCACCATCTTTCTCATCAGAAAAAAAAATTTGATCATTGAGAAGCTGTCCGGTTCATGGTTGTAAAATTCTTATTTTTCTTTTTCTTTTTTTTTTTTTCTTTTAAGAGAGAGAGGAAGAGAGGGAGAAAGCGAATCAATTTTTATTTACTTTTTCATCAGGCCTTTGTTTCTTCTACACTTAGTAGTTGTGTATGTGGTGCTAGGATTTGAACCTGAGTCCTTGATCATGCCAGGCAAGTGCTGTAACCTCTAAGTCACCCCTCTAGTCTGAAATTCTTATTTTTCATTTGCAAGTTTGAATTTAATTATTAGCAACAAGTACTGCCAATTGTTTACCCTGAAATAACAATCTCATTTTGTTCATTTTCATAGAGAAAATATCTGCTGAGTACCCAACACTGGGTAATTTTAATTTATCAGTAATCTTTCTGGCTTTCTGTGGGGTGGAGAAATCTGCTAATACACTCAAACTTAGCTGTATAAGTGCTTTTCCAAATTCAAGACAAACCATAATACTTCTGTTTACAATGGAAGTGCTTTATTCATATGTCCCCTTTTATCACACAGAATATTTTTTATTATGTATGGCAGAGTTGAGATTTAATAAGATTAATTTTTATTGCTTAAAGACATTCTTTTTCCACATTTTTATTGGTGCATTATGGTTGTCATATTAATCGGGTTTGTTGCTACGCTTTTGTACATGCATACAGTATAACAACATAATTTGGCGAATATCAATCCCCAGCATTTTTCCCTCCCAACCTATCTTCAAAGGCATTCATAAGTGAAAATGACGTTTCTTTTATTGTGAGTGTGTAGTAGTAAAGAACACAACTACTAGTACAACTTGGTTGGTGTTACTGACTTGATTCTTAGTAAGGTGCCTGCGGTTTTATCCACAATGCTTTGTACCATCTGTGCAATTATCAATCCAGTGAAAAGGGCAAATGATGTCTTTGAATTATTGTAAAAATAATTATGACCTGACAGACACTTCTTGAATGACTCTTAGAGATCTTTCAGGATTCGCATATCACATTTTCATTTCTACTATTCTCACTACTTCAGTATTTTGAGCAGTTGTGTATCCCCTGATACTCATTCCCCTTATCTTTTTATTTTTCTTTCATGTTGTGAGTACCTTTATGGTAAAAACTGATAGCTTTATGCATTTTTTTTAATATTTCATATCATGTCTGATGTTTTTGTTTTTTAATTTTTAATTTTTATTTTTATGTTGTTAGGGATTGAATGCAGGGCCTTGTGCTTGCTAGGCCAGTTTTCTACCACTGAGCTACTTCTCCAGCCCTCTGGTGGGATCTTATACCTAGTAAAAAGACATGTTTGTAAAAATTAATAATTTTTTCCAGTTTTCTCTATCAGTTTGAAATTATCTCACTTCTGAAAACAGCATAATTCTGAAATAATGTTCTCATTTTTTAAAACAACATAATTTTGAAATAATGTTTAAAGTAAATATAGAAAATGTCTTATTTCTAAAAAATATTTTTAAACTACAATTGCTATTTTCTCTTCTACACTGTTGAAAACAAAAGCCTCTGATCTAGTTTTTATCTTTTTTATTCTGGGAAAAATCTTACAAAATCAGTAATAGTATTTTTAACTTATTTAATAGAAAAGTTAATGTTCATTATTGCGAAGCATTTAAATTCTTCATTTTTTTGGAGTACCTTAAATGGTTGTTTCACTTCCAAAATAGGAACAATTGACTAAACAAATATATTACAAATGGAAGAATTAGCTTTTTTGTAATATTCGTATCGCTGAAGTGTTATATAAACACATAGGAAGAGGTAAAAGTTAAAATGCCTTTGAGACATTGATAACAAATATTGTTGAATATGAGCAGCTATTAATATGAAAAGTTATTTGGATTTAAGCAGAATCAGTTTTAATGGGGCACATGATGTTTGAAGGTTATTTATTTCATAGTATTAAGGATTTCAGATTTATAGGGACACAGAGCTTTTGACAACTTGGGCTTGTGATAACATGTTAACCTTTATAGCATATAGTTTTCACTTTGAAATCAATTAGGTTTTTGTTTTTTGTTTGTTTTTAAGGCATATTTCTCATTTTATGCATAAAGTTCCGTTTCCATCTCCTCAGAGACCACGGATTTTAGTTCAGGTAAAGTTTTCTTAATGAGTGCTACATGAATTTATTAATGATTATCAAAGTATAACATAAGAATAATTTTAAATGCAGAAAAAATTGAATGAGATCTAAAAAAAAAAAATCAGATGTTATTTCATATTAGAGTTTGAGTCCTTCATGTTTTGTTAACTCTCTCCTAGACATCTAATGTTTTTCCCTTACTGAAAGGATTTCAAATTTAAAAAGTATAGGGAAAGTAGGCATTTTGAACACATAGGAAGGGACTTTTTCACCCTAAATTTGTTGTAGGTATTTGAAACTTTGTGCCTTTGGCAATCATCTAGTAAGTTAGTATTAGAATTTGGTAAGTTAGTTTTTAATATTAGAATGGATATATGGAAAAGTTGTATGTTTACATACACTATAAGAAGGAAGGAATACCTTTGGCATGATGGAAAAGTTTAAAATTATTATAAATTATTTTCCCCATCACTTTCCCAGTTGAATATATCTTTCATCTTTTGTGTATGCCTTATGCCTTTTTTTCCTGTTTGTGCTCTTGCTAATGTAAGTTATTGGAGTGATTTGTATAAAGAAAATATTTTCAGTTATTATCACTATGTATTTTTTACTGTGTTTACCACAACCCTTAATGTAGTATCGTTTAATATTAGAAACCATTTGGCACACAGATATTTATAAACTTGTAAAAATCTGCATAAATTTGAAAATGTAGATAAAATTAATTGTATTATTATATTGATACAGATAAGATGTCTAGAAAAATACTATTTTGATGGCCCTTACAATTAGTCTGTATATCCATATGTCATCTCCTGTCTTACTTCTTGTTATTTAGTGACAGAATATATATTGCATACTCCATTTGAATACACACAGAAGATTTGTTTTATAGCAGAAGCTGGTGAACTTTTTCTGTTATGGACCATATACTAAATATTTTAGTCCTTGCAGGCGATTCAGTTTTTTTGCAATCATTCAGCTCTGTTTTTACAGCACAAAATTGGCAAGATAATATGTAAAGAATGAGCATGCCTGGCTATATTCCAGTAGGAACTGTTTACACAAACAGGCAGCCTATGGAGTTGTTCTGTACACCATGTTTGTGGACCCTGACTTATTAAGTGAATAATTTAGTCGTGTAACGAACATTTGTTAAAATGACATTAGGAAAATGTTGAGGTCAGAAGAAAAGAGATAAGACTCAGAGTAAGAAGTTGTTGGAAGGAGTCAGAGGTCAAGATATACTTTCTAGGATCTTGGTGAGTAGTAGTATTAGCTATTTTTAGACTGGTAACCAGGAAACTTCATGGACATCATCTTTAGTCTGTATGTTTTTATCAGAAAATGTTTTATTAGAAAGTGTTTTTCAAGTTGATCTTCATATTTCAGATGAATTATTTTAAATCTTCTTCCAGTTATCACCGCATGATAATCTGATTCTCAGTCAGCCTGTTTCTTCACCTCTTCCATTAAGGCAAGTAAAACTTCATTTCTTTTTATGGTTCTCCAAATCTAATGTGAGCTCAAGTAGCATTCAAATATGTTCTCTTTCCTAGCTAACATTCCAAATGTTAGTGGAAATACTTCTTATTTAACTGTTTTCTTAGCTAAGCTCCTTTTCCTTAATATTTGAGTTATAATTTTTGGTAAAGAAAAACTTTTACAATAGTATTTTAGTGTTTCGTATCCTTATCATCAAATACTTACCTATGCATAAATGAATATATTTAAGTAGCTTATGAAAACAATTTAATTTTGGTTATCTTCTGAAGAACATTCAAATCAAATGCAATTTTAAATTTCACCCCAAATAAAAATTGTTATAATTATTAAATGGTAGAAAAGAACAATGTGTTTCATCATTTTAAAACTTCAGAGAAATTATGAGGTGTTTGGTGTTTTCTCTATAGTATCATTTCTTGAAATGTAATTAGCTGTGTAATTTTTGGTCAGAAGTAGTTAGAATGTAATTAAGCTGTTGTGTAGCATATACCTAAGGGAGACTAGCTGCTATCTTTGACATTAATTTTGCAAGAATTGCAGATTATTTCATCATTAACTCATAGCCCAGAATGAACAGTTTTGTTTTGTTTTAACCTTTGAGTGGGAAATAAACTAAAAGTATTGATGATTGTAAATCAAGTACTTCATTTAGGTAACAGCTTTATTGAGATACTCATACCATACTATTCACCTAATTAGACAATTCAGTTGTTATAATTGCAAAGTTCTACAGTCATCCCTATAAGAAATTTTAGAGCACTTTAAACACACACGCGCACACACACACACACACACACCCCTACCTAGAGCCCTGGGCAACCAATAATCTACTTCCTTTCACATAGGTTTGCCTATTTTGGACATTTCATATAAACAAAATTTTATGTGGCCTTTTTTATTTCTGGCACTAGGCATATTTTCAAGGTTCATCCATGATATAGCATGTATCATTACTTTATTCGTTTTTATTGTCAACTAATACTCTTGTATAGATATATACTATCTTATTGGTTCATCATTTGGGAGGTTTCCACATTTTAAAGACTCTGAATGATGCATCTACGAATATATACAAATTTTTTGTGAATATATATCTTCATTTCTCTAAGAAAAATTATTATTATTGTTATTATTATTGCTTTATCATAAAAGAATTGATTCAGTGAAACCAGTTGTTTAATGTTAAATAAATAGCAGAAAGATCAGTAGAGTAGAGGGAAGGGAACAGGAAGAGGGAGGAGAGGAGGAAAAGGGGAAGTTCTAGGGACTGAATCAGAACAAATTATATTGTATGCATTTATAATTATGTCAAAATGAATCCTATTGTTATGTATAAAAAGAATCAATTAAAATTTATATTTCCTACTCATAGGTTAAAACAAAACAAAACAAAACTGTTTGACTGAGTTATTTGCTTTTTCAATACAGTATTTTGTTACCATATAGAATGTCTAAGTTTATTATTGTGATTATCAATTTGCTTTCTATATGTGTAACTCATCTCTCTGTACATCTTAATTTCCTTTTGTTTCCTTTTGCTGTTATCATTACAGTAGTAAGGATTATCTATTCATAAATCCTTATTTTAATAATTCTTATTTTAATATTTTTAATTTATACCTTAAGAGAGGTAGGCCTATAAGTTATATTTTTTCTAATAATTTCAGTGGTGAATGTGCCATGTTCCAAAAACTTCCATTAAAATACTTGCTCTCAACCAAAACAGTCCTTTTATTAATTGAATTCATTATTTGTACATTTTCTATGTAGCAGATATTTTTACCTAAAATGAAGCAGATAACTTTTAATTTTCCATATTGATATACAGTTCAGAGGAGTGAATGATTTTGAAACCTCTTAAAACTGCATTGTTTTCGTAGTGTGTTTGCAGTGCGGTGCTTTCCCTCCTTAAGAGTACCAATCATATTTAAAGTTAAAGATATAATACAAATCATACCTTAACCCCAAACTTTCCTCCATTATTTCAGATAATAAGACATTTGGATCTTTCTTTTTTCCATTATGTATTTTTGTTTGTATTGACAGTGGTGGCAAGTTTTCAACACTACTTCAGAATCTAGGCCCTGAAAATGCTGTGACACTACTAGTGTTTGCAGTAACAGAACATAAGATTCTCATCCATTCCTTACGGCCCTCTGTGCTTACTAGTGTGACGGAAGCATTAGTGTCTGTGAGTATCCATTTCTTGTGGACAATCAACTTAGTTGAAACTTAATTTGTTCATATAAGTTAAAGCTATTTTAATGCTTCACTAAATTTCAGAGAGTAATGAATTTATATGTTGTTGAAATGGTTTTAATTTCCTGACCTTTAACTTTAATTAATTTATAATTATTTCATTTATCAAGCATTAGACTTTAGATAATAACATTTAAAGACAATTTTTTGTGTGTGTTGATAAATTATGCTTCAGCATCAAAATGCTAAATATTCCTCTACCCTTTGTTTATCCAAGATGATTTTCCCTTTCCACTGGCCGTGCCCATATGTTCCTCTCTGCCCACTGGCTTTAGCAGATGTCTTGAGTGCACCTTGCCCATTCATAGTAGGGATTGATTCAAGATACTTTGATCTCTATGATCCTCCACCAGATGTCAGTTGTGTTGACCTAGATACCAACACCATTTCTCAGTAAGTACATTTTAGTGCTTCTACACCTAATAATTTACAAGTTCATAGTATATGTACATAATTGTGTGTTTTATCATTGCTAAGTGGGATTCTTTTGAGATATGTTTGTTTGTTTTTTTATTTGGGGTTATTACCAGCTTTGTGTTTGCTCTTACTTTGCTTCAATGGAGTAGATTTAGGATATTAGGAAGTTTTATTGGAAAGAATATACATTTAATCCTTGGGATTTAAATATTTAAGGAGCATTATAGTTTTATTCTTACTTAGAAATTTAGCAGAAGGGAAATTGAGGATAGAAATTAAGTTTCATTTTCCTTTCTTCAAATGAGTATCCGTAAAATCACAAACTGAATAAAACACAATATCTTGATTAATACTTCAGTCTTATTTCTAATCATATAAAATACTATTATAATAATACATCACCAAAAATTAATGTAATGTTTTGGATATTTTAAATAATTTATATGTAATTTCATTACCTTTACACTCTAGGAATGTAAGGATTTTTATAAACTTCCCTGTCTTTTTATTGGAATAATTTTTAAGTTGTCACTATTACACTGTATTTTATAGCTTTTCATTGTTTGTTTGTATTCTGTATTTTCAGTCTAATTGTACTTAGGGTATTCAGGGAAGAGGAAATTGATGCAACAGCTTTGCAACCACAAGAAATGCTTAAAATAACTATGAGTTAGTCTGTCAGCAAAGCCCAAAAGCCAGTACAGACTTTGAACTTAAAGAAGTACATGTAAAATAGGTTTTTCTTATTAATTAATTAATTAATTTTTGTTATCCTGTTTCATTCTCTGGAATTGAACTCAGGGCCTCATGTGTGATAAGCATGTGCTTTACTACTGAGCTACACTCCTAGCCCCTCCATTTTTTAATAAAAACTTTTTATCTTTAAGTCTTTAAATTTAATTCCAAAATTTCCTCTACTACCTCCCAATACTATGAATAGAGGTACTCTACCACCAAGCTACATTCCCAGCCCTCTTCCCATGCTTTTTAAATTTTTTTTTTTTCCATTTTGAGACAGGGCCTTACTAAATTGCTAAGGCTGGCCTTGAACTTTTGATCTCCCTGCCTCAGCCTCTCTGAGTTGCTGGAATTACAAGTATGTGCTTCCATGCCTGGCTTCATTTCAGAATTTTAGGTATACTCTCAGTCTTAGTCATATACCAAAACCACAGGGCCTTAGCCATCAGAAAATTTTAGAAAAAAATTTAGAACTAAATTTGAGAGCTATCATTGACTCCAAAACTAATATTTCTATATATGTAATAGTAATCATGTGAATGGAAGTCACTGTGAATACTATCATAGATAAAAATCTCTTTATGAAGCATGTGTGCTGACAGAATGATTCTATTCATAGAAAGACTAAACAAGAAAATATGGGATGTATTTTATGCATAGAAGCCATTTTATTGTGGGATTGATTTGTTGTGGGTAGAGTAAAAGATTCTTTACCAATGACATTTCCTTCTTTACCAGGAATATTTAATTCTTTTAATATTAAAGTGCTAGGTCTTTTCTTTGGCAGTTGATAAATGTTTCATGATACAGTATTTGTATAAAATTGAAATTAAGGGTGGTAAATGAGTATGTCGTGTTTATTGTGTTAATAGTTCTGTTTTCCTTCTTTTTATACTTAGTCTTAATTATTATTTTTTATTTTTATTACTACAAAGAATCTAAGAAGCCTAAGTTGTTTGCACTCATGAGCATTCTTCCTTCAAATCATGGGGAGGACTAGGCTTGTGAACTAACAGTTTTTCTGGTTTCCTTCATACAGAATTTCTGAAACCCCACTCTGACATTTGAAAAAAAAACAAACCCCAAATATAGAATTTTTGGTTACCTCTCCCCTTTCTATCTTAGATATATATAATGCAGTGTAGGTTCTGTATATCAAAAATTAATGTGCCTAGTGTGTACTAGGCATAAAATTGCCATTGTAGACTGTTATTTAGTTTCATTCTTTGTACTTTATGAGGTAGTTTTTGTTAATTCCTCTGACAGATGAGTTAACCAGACCATAGATTTTTAAGCATATAGCTTATTTAGTTAGAACTAAATTTTAAAATTATCATTGACTCCAAAACTAATATTCTGCCACTGATTTTTTGGTAACTATATATGTAATAGTAATCTTGTGAATGGAAGTCACTGTGAATACTATCATAGATAAAAATCTCAGGTAGTGAGAAAATTCTCCTCCCCAGCCATGTTTTAGAGTAACAGAATCAAGGGTAAGAGGAAGGAGTCGTGTGATACAGTCATGAGATATTATTGGGTGATACAAACATATTTTTCATTTATGCCACAAACATATCATGAGTGCTTCCTTTTGCTAGTAACTGATTAAAGTAGCAAATCAAATAGACTCCTCTCTCTTCATTTGCTCATAATCCAGTCTAGTGAGACAGGCATGTATGCAGCAAGTGCTAAGACACAGTGGCGGTTTCATCAAGTCAGTGATGTTAAAAGTATCTCTGCGTTGGTGGGGCATGGTGGCACATGTCTGTAATCCTAGCAATTTGGGAGGCTGAGACAGCCTCAGCAACTTAGTAAGGCCCCAAGTAACTTAGTGAGGCCCTGTTTCAAAATAAAAAAAAAAAAAAGACTAGGGATGTATCTCAGCAGTTAAGCACCCCTGGGTTCAATCCCTAGTACCAAAAAAAAAAAAAAAAGTATCTCTGCATTGTGTTCCTAGTGTAATTCCATGCTCTGGATCACATTACAAATGTAATAATAGCTTCACAGCAGGACATCTGCAATTTGTCTTTTGTCCTACCTTTATTTTTAATCTGATTTGTGGAAAGATAGAGTAAACTTCAAAATATCCATTCTTTGTCAGCATAAACTTTCCCGTCCACTCTTTTTTTCTTTGTTTATTTGTTCTTTTTGTTCCATGGGAAGTTTAGAAAACTTTTTTTTGTTTAAAGAGAAAGGGACAGTCAGAGAGAAAAAGAGAATCAATTCCATTTAGTTTTTCATGTGGCTTTAGATGCTCCTACACTCCATTGTGTACGTGATGCTGGGGTATGAACCTGGTACTCACACATGCAAGGCAAGCGCTGTATCCGCTGAGCCACCGGTCCAGCCCAGGAAACATTTTTTAAAAAAGAAAAATTCAGCAAGTTCCACCATCCAGCTTTGATGAATTGTTCTTTGGCAGTTGTAACTTGAATAATTTACTTTTCTTCTCTTTTTCTCTTCATTTTTCAAGTTTTCCAAAATGATTATTCATTCTAGGCATGATGACCCATGCCCCAAATACCAGTTACTCAAGAGGCTAAGGCAGGAGGATTTCTAATTCCAGGCCAACCTCAGAAATTTAGTTAGATCCTGTCTCAAAAAATTAAAAAGAACTGGAGATGTAGCTCAGTGGATCAATCCCCAGTACCAGGAATAAACAAAAGAAAAGAGAAGATCTGGGGGTGTAGCTCAGTGGTAGGAACATTTGCCTAACATGCATAAGGGGTCCTTTGATTCAGTCCCCAATATATTAATTAATTAATTAATTTAATTAAAAAATAAATAGAAGAAATATTTAGCAAATAAGAAACAAACTTGCAAAGTTGTAGTTAAGTCCACAATATTTATGGTGCTTTAGACCCTTCTGTTACCCCATAAATAGTTTATAAAGACCAACTGTATTATAATAGTTGTAATAAAGGAGATTATAGGAACCTTGATAGAAACAAATATATAACTTTCTAGCAGATATCCTCTTTTAAGTAATTTAATATTATAGATTATTTCTTTTCTGAAAGATATAAAATAATCTTTACTTACACTTTTAGGAATTTGGGAACCTACATATTTAAGTATACCAAATTATTTTGATAAGCTGCATGTATCACAAGTTCATCAAAAATATTCTACAGTGCTTTTTCTCATAGTATATAAGAAAAAAATCTTAGAGTAAGATTTTTCCAATATTTAAGTGTCTGAGCACTATTATATGAGCATTAAAGAGTAATGATCATCACATTAACTGTGGTGATTAGCATGATTCCAATGTAAATATAATATACTTGGTACTAATATAATTATAAATATTTGAGCTATATCTAATAGAAGATTCTCCCCTCGTGTAAATTAATTTTTATATTCAACATCCCAATTGACCCCTGTAGGATTCTCCTCATTAACTTAAATATTCTGTGTGTGTTTTTATTCAGTGTGTTTTCTCTTTTTCCTTTCTTATATTCAACAAGTATAGACCCACTTCCCAAAGCATATGTAACAAATATATTATTCTTATCATTTAATCTCAGAACTGGTGACAAGAAGAATGTGGCCTGGAAGATTCTTCCAAAGAAACCATGTAAAAATCTGATGAATACACTGAATAATTTGCACCAGCAGTTGGCAAAATGTAAGTGGATAACATTTAAAGGATGTAGTTTAATCTGGAAAAGGGAGTTGCTTTGCCTTACTTACAAAAGGATAATAATTTTATCTAAATGAAAGTGTCTTTACAATTTTTTTTAACTTTACAATCTTTAAGGCAAATGAGCACTAATGCAAAATTTGTTAGAAACTGAATGGGGGAGATTTCTAAAGTATACATTTTATAGCTAACAGATTTTCATAGAACCATCTTAGAACATTAAAATTCAAAAGGATGTTAATATGGTTATTTTCTTTAATTTTACCTTTCCTGAAGTAAATGGAAAAAAGGGCTTCAATTTTTATATCTATATGTATTTTTTTCTAAAGACACATTTATTCAGCATCATGATCAGACTGTTACATTTAGTAATCAACAACATGGGTGCAAAAAAAATGTGCAAAAAAAAGTCTACATTAAAACCCTTTGTTGGGGCCTGGAGCGGTGGCTTGGTGGTTATAGCACTTGCCCAGCATGCGCGTATACGAGAGTTCAAACCCCCGCACCACATATCTTGGAGCAATGAAGGCCACATGAAAAACTAAATAAAATTGTTTTTTTTAAAGCCTTTGTTGGAATGCTTTACACTTTCCACAGAGCAGAAACTAAAATAACCTGTTATACAATTAGTCACAAATGTACTCCTCATGTTTTTTTGCCCATACACATGAGTACTGTCTAAACCATGTCTTCTTTGTAGCAGCTAGACCCTGCCACGATTGTGCTTAGCTGAGTTCACATCTCCGTTGCAACCTGTAGCTTCCCTGTCATTTCTCTGGCTTTTCTCTCTTGCTAAGCTTTGTTTCCTGGCAGTATTTAAACCTTCTGCCACTACCATAGCTGCTGCTGCTGCTGCTGCTGCTGCTGCTGCTGAACCCACCATAGCCACTTTGATTTCGTATTTTTGCAAAGTTTTAGCCTCCTCCATCATAAGGTCCAGAAAATTTGATGTCTGATTGTTGAATTTGCCAAAATCATTGTAGCTACCACCATCTCCAAAATTGCGTCCACTACCATCACCAAAGCTGCCTCCCCCTCCTCCATTGTTATAATTATTTTAGCTACCACTTCCGCCATAGCCACTACCCTGGTTTCCATAACTCTGTCCACCACTTCCATAGCCTCTGCTTCCTCCAGAGTAACCAGGGCTGCCTCCTTCATTATCACTGTCATTACCAAATCCATTATAGCCATCCCTGCTCCCACCAAATTCACTATCACCATGGCTGCAACCAAAGCCACCATGACCACTGAAGTTTCCTCCACAACCAAAACTGTCATTTCCACCAAAACCCCCTCCACAACCACTATCAAAGTTTCCAGAACCCCTTCAACCTCTTCGACTAGATTAAGCACTAGTCATCTCTTGCTTTGACAGGACTTTCCTCACTTCACAGTTGTGGCCATTAACAGTAAGGTATTTCTTTCTTTTCTTTTCTTTTTTAAGAGAGAGGGACAGTGAGAGAGAGACTCAATTTTATTTATTTTTTCATGATGGCTTTCATTGCTCCAAGATTTCGTTGTATATGTGGTGCTGGGGTTTGAACTCGTGTGCTCACGCATGCCAGACAAGCGCTGTTACCACTGAGCCACCGCTCCAACCCCAACATTATGACATTTCTGAATGATAGTCTTATCCACAGAATCACGGTTATCAAAAGTCACACTTTCTTTCCACTACCTTGGTCAGTCAGGATTTTAATAACTTCAGTTTTCCCATACTGTTCAAAATAATCTCGTAGGTGATATTCTTTCGTATCAAAAACATGAAGTTTTTTTCTGGTGATAAACAGGAATAATTTTGTTTAACTTAAATAAAATATACTCAACACAGCCTAAAAAATATAAGTCAAGTTTTCTTAAGGTTTACATATTATGAAGTTGTATGAATAAAGAGTTGAAGTTTTGTGAGCCCTTTTAAAAACACAGCAAATTTACATTGGTACCATTAATGAGCACTGGTTTTGACAGTTTGGTGAAAACACTAACTGTATTTTTTTCACAGTGCAGCAGAGACCAAGAGATGATGGACTAATGGACTTAACAATGAATGACTATGATTTTAATTCTGGAAAGAGATTGCACATGATAGACTTGGAAATCCAAGAGGCATTTTTGCTTTTCATGGCCTCTATCTTAAAAGGTTATAGGTCATACTTAAGGCCAATAACACAAGCCCCATCTGAGACAGCCACAGATGCAACCTCTCTTTTTGCCTTGCAAGGTGAGTGCATAGTCTTATAGCTTTCACATTACTGAGCTTAACTTTGTGATAATTCACTGCTTTCTGGATTGATAGTTCATATTTATAAAGATACACAACTATTTTGAGGAGCATGTGAATACCAGCTCAGGTGCTCCTTTTCCAAAGGACTAGTTCTTTCTCTGGCATGTTTGATATAATCCTGTTAGCAAGATATTCAGAAGAAACTATTTGAAAAATACAGAGCCTCCTAAGCATATAGTACTTCACTCTGTTGTTCAACATGTGTGTTCAGATATTGGTGCTTTCAGCTTTAGGGCAGCCAGGCAGTGTTGGAGATGCAGAGGAATCCCTGGGATGATTACCTGCAGGCCTGCATAGCCTCACTTGCTTTTTTTTCAGTTTCTATTACAAATATTACTTTCTTTCCTTTTTAGAATCAATTTTTATTTAGTTTTTCATCTGGCCTTTTTTGCTCTGACCCTTCATTGTGTATGTGGTGCTGGGGTTCGAACTCAGGTCCTTGCACATGCCAGTCAAGCGCCGCAACCGCTGAGCCATCGCTCTAGCCCCACAAATATTATTTTCTGTCTGTGCCACAAAGTGAAAAAAGTTGGGAAGCCCCTGGGTGCAGTTGGTGTCACAATACATATTTCCTTTCTTTTGTATTATTTAATATTTGAAAGAGAAATTCGTTTAATAAATATATATTGAGTGCCTCCAAATGCTAAGTACTGGATATGTATTAGTATGCAAAAGAGATGTGGTTGGGAAAAAAGGAAGAGAGAGATGTGGTTGCTTCTCTCACAGAGGTCATAATCAAGAGGATAAGCAATTAGAAAGCAGTATGAGTGAAGACTTTAATTTTTAACTTTAAATTATAGAAGGCCTTTCTAAAGAAGTATTATTTGAGCTCTGATTTCAGAGAATAGAAATTTAGCAAGGCAAAGGGAAATTGAGAGTGTTTTAGGAAGAGAGAATAGTTTATGCAAAGCTAGAAAGAGCATGAGTAAATTTGAAAGCATTTTTTAAATTTTCTATTTTTGGTTCAAATGCTTTGCATATTATGCTTTCATTTTTTCTAGTTTATGAGTAATCTTTAAGTTAGGAGCAAAGGAAATAATTCTGGATGGGAATTTGAGATATCTGGGTTTATGTTCTTTTTCTTTTGGTTTCCCTATTGCTTTCTTATTTGTTTGTCAGCTCATTTCCCTTATCAGGGATCTTAGTTTCTTTCTTTCTTTTTCTTTTTGGTTAAATAGTGGGGAAGATTGGGGAGGTATCAATGACCCTCACCCAAAAATTCTGTGAATCTATGAATGATATATGTTCTCACATTATATGTTTATGTTGAACAGCTTTCTTAAGAAGCCGGGACCGATCACATCAAAAATTCTATAACATGATGACCAAAACACAAATGTTTATTCGCTTCATTGAAGAATGTTCTTTTGTCAGTGATAAAGATGCAAGCCTGGCATTTTTTGATGATTGTGTAGATAAAGTAAGTGTACGGGTACCCTAACTTATTTTGTGTGACTGCTATAAATATTATGAGTTATAGTTTCTATTTATAGCTTTTAACAAAATCTAAATTAATTCAGTTTTCTTAATTGACTAGCAACAATGAAAATTTTAGTGGCCTGCTAGACACTATAGTGTGTACCTCTTACAAGTATCTTGCATGGTTTTACTAAATCAGGTTTTATTTTAACAGTCAGGTTTCTGCCCCTGTCTATGCACTTACAGACTGCAAGTTTTTCTCAAGTCTATGAACCTTCAACTTGAGCATCCTTAATTTTCACCTCTTTTTGTCTGAGGTGGACAATAGGTGCAAAGAATATCCGTGCAGAAAGACAGCCTGGCATGGAGAATCAGAGGACAGGCAGAATACAGAATGTCTATATGTACTGATACATATTCTCTAGCTCTGTACATTGAAAGGACTTGGAAGCAGCCACACCCGAATAGCGATTTATAACAGATGCATAGATTTTGCATCAGATGTAAAATTCTCTATTAAAGAGAATCAGGATTCTGGAGAAATGATTGGTCTCAAGTTTAGGGCAAGAAAGATACCAGATGAGAGATGAGTAGTATGTTAGCTGTTGTGTCAAAAAAAGTATCTTATAGTAAAACAAAGAATTGCTCCAAGAAGAGAGACATGATAAGAAAACCAAACACAGAAGCCAATTTGAAGGGATTCCCAGTGACAAATCTGGGACAATATTAGTTCTATAATATTCCTGCCAAAGATGCATAACTGTATAATCTCAAGGAAATATCAGACAAACACAAATTGAGACATTCTGCAAGTTCCTATTTTGTAATAGGTCAAGATTAAGTAAATAAAGGAAAAATTGAGAAACTTCTAGAGTGAAGAGACTTTACAGCTATATAATTGCAATACATTGTTCAGAACTAGATCCCTTTGGTATAAGAGGATAATCACAAAAACTTGAGTATTATTCAAGGATTAGATAATAATAACATGTAATATATTAGTGTTAATTTCTATCATAGTTAGGTAATAAGATATTCTTTTTTGTTGAAGTACATATTAAAATATTCAAGGGTGATAATTGGGCCAGAACTTATCTCAAAGATTAAGAAAAAAGTCATTTGTACTATACTAAAAACTTTTCTATGAATTTATGATTAAATACATGCTTAGTATTTCTGATCTTATGCCAGTGATGATAGAAAAAGGAAGAAAGCAAAGCTTTATTGTATATTATCTTAACAATTTACAATCATAAGGCTATTTAAAGAAGCCCATAACTTTCAAATTTATGTAACTATAAAAGAAAATCAGTGGGGTTGGGGTTGTAACTCAAAGGCAGAGTGTTTGCCCAGCACATGTGAGGCACAGGGTTCAATCCTCAACACCGTATAAAAATAAATGAAGAAAAAGAAACCTATTATGTCCATATACAACTGCAACAAAAAATCAGTGATTTTTTGGCACAACAGCTAAAATAATACTCATCTCTCAATATTTAGAAATTGGCTTAATTCTGAATTTGACATGAAAATGTCCTTTAAATAAATATCATAAGCCTTATAAAAATGAGACGTGAGAAGCAATTCTTACTATGCATGGTATAATGGGGGGAAAAACTCTACACTGGGAATCAGGATATTTTAATACCAACTATTTTTTTTTTTTTTTAAAGAGAGAGGGACAGTGAGAGAGACAGAGAAAGAGAGAAACAACCTTATTTAGTTTTTCACATGGCATTAGTTGCTCCAACACTCAGTTGTGTACATGGTGCTGGGGTTTGAACCCGGGTCCTCGTGCTTGCTAGGCAAGCGCCGAAACCGCTGAGCCACCGCTCCAGCCCTAATACCAACTATTATACTAGTGACTTCAATCATTCACTTTTTTCTGTTATTCTCTTATCTGTGTTTTTAAATATGTTGTAAGGAGAGATTACTTAACTACCTATCTCATGGTATTCAGAGTAATGTTGTATAAACTAAAAAGTAGAAAATATTACAATTGTCTTTATATTTGGCTGAGTTTTATACAAGTTCATAGATGCATTCATTTGGTTTTATTATTTCACAACATATAAATCTTCAGTTTTGGGGCTGGAGTTGTGGCTCAGCAGTTAAAGTACTTACCTAGCATGTGCAGGGACCCAAATTTGAACCCTGGCAGCACATGCACAACTGCATGTTGGAGAAACAAAGGCCAGATGGAAAAAAATCAATGAGAATAGATTCTCTCTTTCTTTCTCTCTCACTGTCCCTCTTTTTTTTTAACAACAACAAATGACTTATGAATAGCAAGAACAGGTTCATAGCCTTATTTAAGCATCTACCTTTTCCTACAATTTAAAACACTGGAGCAATGGTTGATATAAAAAAATATTGTTTCTGCTACTGATAGTTATTAAGCTAACAGTGCCGGAAATATCAACTGTAGTCCTTGAAATATTTTGGAATGGGGGTCTAGAGTGTGGCTTTGTGGTTATAGCACTTGCCTGGCATGCACAGGGATGTGGGTTCAAACCCCAGCACCACGAACACAATGAAGTGTCAGAGCAACCAAAGCCACATGAAAAACTAAGTAAAATTGATTCTCTCTCTCTCTCTCTCTCTCTCTCTCTCTCTCTCTCTCACTTCCCTCTCCTTCTTATAAAAAAGAATTATTTTAGAATGGGAAAAGACAAATACATGCCATTATCTGTTTAGAACCTGTTTATGTATGGAATGAAACTCTAAACCACGTTTGAGGACATGTAAAAATCCAATTTATTGAGTTGTAAAATACAAAATTAGGGACTGGAGCAGTGGCTCAGTGGTTGGAGCACTTGCATGAGGACCCAGGTTCAAACCCCAGCACCACATACACAACTGTAGGAAAAACAAAGGCCAGATGAAAAAAATAAATAAAATTGATTCTCTCTTTCTCTCTCTCACGCTCTCCTTTTAAAAAAATACAAACATTAAATATACCTTGCAGTGTATGTTTTGATGAATTTTGACAAATATATATTTCCACATAACCATGACTCCAAAATATAGAACATTTTCATCACCCCAGAAAAGGGTTTGTTTTAAGGGAAGATTTATTTTCTACAATTCTAATTATCTATTTACAGACTTTTGGAGCCCTGCATTTTATAAGTTGAGCCCTGCCTGTTTATTTCAAGGAGATAACAAACTACCTCCTTGACAGGTTTGTCATTACAGCACTGTACCAAGAACTTATTTTTCAATATTTTAATCAAAAATTTAAGTTTTCCTTATGTGGTGCTTATAAAATTAAATATTGGCAATAAGCAGAAAGGTATGTCTTCAAAAATAATTTCTCTAAATTCTGGTTTACAGGAACAACTGTGTTGGGTTTTATATATAAAGATGTTTCTGACTTGCATTATACACTTCAAATGTTTTTCCCATATGGTGCTCAGTGCCCACTGGTCATACATATGTACTCACAGGGCTTCCATTATGAACAGTGGCATACATTTGTATAACAGTTGTTCCCTATGCCAAGCTAACTGAATCATAAGGGACCACATTAGTGATTGGAGTTCAGCATGCAATAGCCACTAAATTTATTAATCTACATGGGAGCACTGAATTGATTATATGAATCCAATTAAGAGTTTAGAAGAGAGAAATCTTTTATTCTTTTTTTTTTCTAAAGAGAGGACAGTGAAAAGAGAGAGAGAATCAATTTCTATTGAGTTTTTCACATGGCTTTTGTTGCTCTGACACTTAGTTGTGTATGTGGGTGCTGGGGTTTGAACCCATGTACTTGCGCATACAGGTAACCGCCCAGCCACTGCTTCAGCCCTTTATATTTTTTATTCATTCAATGCATCTTGCTCATAACTTTGCATTTCAGCTAAACTTGTAATGTCACATGGATTTTTGAAATACTAATATTGTAAGATCTACAGAATTGATACTTTTGCAAGATACTTAGGTCATCATGTCCTAGGGGAATAGCTTCGTACTGATAATTAATACATTATGTGGTCTAGGATTTTCTGTAGGCTACTATCGTTTATATAAGGGCAGTCAGTGTAGGAGATGATTAGAACTATTCCTTTAAAAATATAAATTCTGGAAATAAAGATCTTATCTCTGTAAATGACTTAACAACATTTACCACATATACCGGCCATATACTCACCACTCATTAAAAAGAAAATCTGGGTCTAGAGTGGTGGCTCAGTGGTTACAGTGCTTGTCTGGCATGTGTGAGGACCCAGGTTCAAACTCCAGCACCACATACACAACTGAATGTCAGAGAAACAAGGGCCAGATGAAAAAAATAAATAAAATTGATTGTCTTGGGGCTGGAGCAGTGGCTCCGTGGTTTTTGTGCTTGTCTCACATATGCAGGGACACTGGCTCATACCCCAGCACTGCGTACACAACGAGTGTTTAAGCACAGAGGCCACATGAAAAACTAAATAAAATCAATTCTTTCTCGCTCCCTTCCTCTCATCCTTTCTTAAAAAAAAAGTATATATATATATATACTTTTTTTAAGTATATATATATATATATATATATATATATATATATACTGAAAAGTCTTAAAAAAGAAAATTTTGTTTAAATGTACAAACTTTGTTTCCTAAATTGTTATTTACTTGCTCAAATTCTCAATGCAACAGAAGATCACTTATATATACTGGAATAACATTATACTTAAGGGTTTTAATGGCTAGTCAGAAAATCAAACTGAAAATGCACTAAAACAGAGTTCCTTGTATTTGCTATATTATAATTAAAGGAAATTTTTTTAGAAAGGAAAGTTATCACAAGACCTAAAATGTAAACTTCATATGTAGTTAAAACAGAGGTTAATTATATTTCTAATATTATTAAGCAAAACTTCCTGAAATATAAGTAATTGTACCTATTTTAATACAGTTTAATACGACTTTCATATTTTAGTACCACAACACGTATGTAGCACACACAAAAAGTTGGCGGTTACTTTTAACCAGCAAGTGTTTTCTGAAGATCAGTCGCATGATGATCTTATGTGAAGGGCTGGGAATGTAGCTCAGTGGGGGAACACTTGCCTAAATGTGCAAGGCCCTGGGTTCAGCCTGCAGCACTGGGCAGGCTAGGGGGAGATATTCATTTCTGTGGAGGTTGTTCCTTAGTTGACTGAGCTCATTTTTTAAGTGAACAAATCCTCTTACATTGGCAGTTTAGCTATTGAAAATATTAAATATGCATTAACTGCCTAAGCCAATCCATGAATAATATTGAACAGAAATTGGGTATATTCCTTTTTTGATTTTAGCATATCCAAACAGAAAATATTTGACTTTTAGAATCTAAAGTAAGTAATGTTGAATAGAAATAAGAAAAGCAATATATGAGAATTACTTGAGTTTCATTTATGACTAATTTAAGAACCATGTGTTCTTGTTCTTCACATGATTATATTTTAAATCCTCACAATCTGTTCCTGTAAAATGGTGCTTAATTAAGGGCAGTTTTGTGTAACAAATAGTCTGATAAGATTTTTTTCTTGGTTTTTAAAGCATCCCTTTGCAGTGTTTTCCAAGCATATTAATATCTTATGGAAAATATAAAGAGAATATGAAAATTACTTTAATTTTATCCTGAAGTGGGTGTTGGATTTCTTTTTCTCTCAATAGAGACAGATGTCACTGTGCTTTTCAAAAAACAGAGACATCCAAACGATAAATATAGTATTATGGCATTGCTGTTTTTATAATACTGAACTGGAATTTTATTGGTATACAAGTAAAGGAAAGTATTTTTCCAAGGTATTTAATCTATAGGGCAAAATTTTAAATTTTAATAGACTGAAATACTGAGAATGAGAACAGTTGTCCTGGTCCCCAGGCTTTTGCCATGAGGACTAAATAGAAAGAGAGAAATAGGCACAGGTCTAGAAAAGGAGAAGCTGTCAAAAAAGAGGTATAAAGTGTTAAATAAATAATTCTAAACACCTGGTGCTCATAGACAAGCAGTCCTCTTCATAAGACAGGCAGCTTCCAGCCTTTCCAGCCACCTCAGGACTAACCTTTTCATTCTGGTCCATCTCTCCTATTTCATTATCATTGCTGGCCTTACTTATTACATTGACTGCATTTCATCTGCATAAATATGTTTACAGGCATTTCGTCTTGGGTTTCCCATGGACTCCATCCTTATAGGGGTACCTGTGGTTTTAAATTAGCATTGACATGTTTCTGAAAATTATCTCTGGGTTTCCTAATAATGATTAAGATATACTCCATTTTGTTGAAAGTTTTGTTCTTTAACACTTCTATTAAATTACTAAAATAACAGAAGTTTGCAAAACAAAAAGGAGAAAATACTCCATGAGCCCAGTACCCTGATGCAAAATCCACTTTGCATTTACTTCTAGCATGCTTCTTTTTAACAGAATTGTGGAAGTTTTCCCATTTTTACACATGACTAGATTTTACAAGCATTTTTAATAGTGGTGTCACATATTTTAAGAGTAAATTTTCTTTTCTGCCACAGTAAAACATGGCATAGTTTAAAAAATCAAGTCATCTAGTTTTGTTCCATCCCTTCCCATTATTTAATGTTTCTAGTTCCCAGAAGCGATCACTTCTCTTTCAGCTCTCTCTTCAGTCATTTACCTTAAGATTTCTAAATAATTTTTTGAGAGAGAAAGAGAGAATCAATTTTATTTAGTTTTCACGTGGCTTTTGTTGCTCTGACACTTCATTGTATGCATGGTGCTGGGGTTCAAATCTGTGTCCTCACGCATTCCAGGCAAGATCCCACCGAGCCACCACTCCAGCCCCTAAATAAGTTTTTTGTTTTTTTTTGAGAGAGGGACAGCCAAAAAGAGAGCGAGAGAGAGAGAAATCAATTTTAGTTTTTCATGTGGCTCTCGTTCCTCTGAGATCTTACTGGGTACGTGTGTGGTGCTGGGGTTTGAACTTGCATACTCACACATGCCCGGCAAGTGCCTGAACTGCTGAGCCACCGCTCCAGCCCCCTAAATAATGTTTTAAATGCTGCTCATAATTTTCTGTATTATCAATTAATGTCATATGTACTACCACCACAATTCTCCCAATGTAGTTATGAGTTTTGGTCAAGTAGTTGTTCAGTGTTGGTGTTACTGTCTCTTTATATGTAATCTTAGGTAGGCTATAATTAAGTTTTCTTTCATGTATAGTTTTTTTTTTTTTAAAGAGAGAAGGACAGTGAGAGAGAGAGAGAGAGAGAGACAGAGAGAATCAATTTTTATTGAGTTTTTCACATGGCCTTTGTTGCTCTGACACTTAGTTGTGTATGTGGGTGCTGGGGTTTGAACCTGTGTACTTGCGCATGCCAGGCAGGCGCTGCAACTGCTGAGCCACCACTCCAGCCCCTCATGTATAGTTTTATTTTCCTCAAAGTTAAGAATTGCTCTATTTTGTCTTATAAATGTTAACAATTCATCTCTGAATTCTTATACAGAATGCACAGAAGTGAAAAATTCTATTTTTTTAACACACCTGGTACTCACCTGATTTTTTTTAATTTTTTTTTCTTTTAGCTGTGAACATGTTTATTTTCAGCCACAAAGAAAAGTATTCCAAGAATCAGATTTTCTTGGCAGTTTGAGGCATTTATTAGAAAATCTATAATTTCTCTTTGCAATCCCACATTCAGTCGACATTGCCTTTAATGGAAGTATATCATGCCTAGAGAATTATACGGTACATTCTGAGCTTGCTTTGCTGGGAAAATAGGATTCATCACTTAATTTAAACGCTTGTTGACAACACTATCCTCCTGGCTCCCTCAGAGGAATTTAAATCTCCTGATGACTTAAAGGGGCCAAAAGTTCTCAGGTGCTCTGAGAACAGCACCTGAGAACACTGGAATGAAGGACCCTGGATTTTGACATTTAAATTTTATATCAAAACGTTTTCCTAAAAGAGCACCCTGGAGATTTCTGGACAATTGCACTGTGTGGTGGTGGTCTCCCTTTTTCTGTGTTTCTCCCATATTCCCAAGTTGGTGTTTGCTCTTTCAAATGTGCTTTCACTGTGGTGGGAATCACTGTGGTGTTAGGAAGATAAAGCCTTGTACCTATCTAGACCTGTCCACATTCCACCTGCAGGCCGTGACTTCCTGGGTGTTCTCTGTTATATATGGTGATGGTTTTAGTTAAAGCCATTAATGATGTTTGGACTTCCTGTTTAATGGCAGGTGCTGCAGTTAAAATACATTGCTTACTATTTCCTTTTATTAGTTCTCTACTTCTGTAATTGTATTTTCTTGTGCATTAAACTGAAGGAAATATGCAGTTCATTTTGAAGTCTAACTCCATGTTCTGATACTCAATTGCTGACATCTCCTAAGTTGTACCATCCTTCTCCTTATGCGCCATATCTGGATATCCAGGGAAGAAAGCCTGGGTGCACCCTCCTTTGGCGGTAGAGGGAGAGGGTCAAACTATACAAGCACATGCCAGCACGTGGGGCACTTCACCCTCCTACTATCTTAACGATTTTTATTTTTTTTAATTCTTGCTGGAGCTTTCCATCCTCTCATTGTAATCTGAATTGATTGCTCCCTGGTCTTTCATCTGTCATTTTTCTTTACCATCATCTTTGTTATTATATCAACCTCTCTCTAGAGTTTGTTGCCTTGCTTTTTGGCTTAAATAACAATGTATTTTGTTTGTTTTATTCATTTCCTTAAGTACATCTCCTGGTAGCTTAGTGACAAAGGGTACATGGGGAAATTGTGTGTGTGTGTGTGTGTGTGTGTGTGTTACTGGGGTCTGAACCAGGGGCACTTTACCTTTGAGCTACATCTCCAGCCCTCTTTTATTTTTTATTTTGGGACAGCATCTTGCTAAGTTGCTGAGGCTAGCATCAAACCTACAATCCTCTTGCCTCACACCCCCAAGTAACAGATTACAGTTGTGTACCACTGTGCCCAGAGAGAGTGAATCTTTTTACACCCTATCTGAAAGTTTCTTCTCCCCTACTACTTGATTTCTTATTTGGTTGGATTAAATATTTTTAATTCAACAAATGTGTATTGATCATCTGTTACATACCAGGTACCTTTTATTGTTTTTAGTTGCTGGGGATATAGCAATGATTAAAATAGATCCAAATCTTTTTTTCTTATAAAATTAACATTTTAATGTTGAAGGCGGATAGACAAAAGACCAAATAAATATCTGAAATATGTAATGTATTAGATATGAAAAGTTCTCTAGAGGGAAAACAATAAGAGTAAAAGGTAAGGCAGAAGACGGAACATGCGGGGATGGAAGGGTTTATCTGAAAGTTTGCAATAGTGGTCAGGCAGTGCCTATCAGAAAGAGACTTCCCCCACAAAGACCAGCCAGTGAGAACCAAGGGGATCCCTCAGAGGAACAGCCTGTCAGGCAGTCGAGACAACATGTACAAAGGCTGGATGGTTGGAGTCTGCTTAATTGCAGATGGGGGAATGGCCAGGAATATAGACTGGAGATGAGGGCAAGAGAAAATAAACAAACCCTTGAGGTCCTACAGGTGAAGCAAGACCTTTGTTTAAAATACAACAGGATTCTTATTTTACCAGGTACAAAAAGTACCCCCTATTGAAGGGTTCAATAGGAGCCCTCTTTACTGTGAAATGGGACAATGTAACTGTCTCCTAGAGTTGCCACCAGGACCAATAAGCAGTAGGTGCCCAGGAAGATTCCCTGCTGATTTTTCCAGATGGGCTACTCAGCCACTCATCTGAGTTAAGTGGCCTTTCCCAAGTTGGCCACTCCCCCACTTGTCACTGCCATGGCTCCACCTCCCAGTCCCACTCCTGTAAAAGTGGGGGCATCAACAGTTGATCCATAGCGGATTCTGGAGTCTGAGGCAGCCCAGATTAACATTCTGAAGCCATTGCTGCACTGTCTTTTAGCTTCTAGTGTTACTGTTGTGGAATCTAATACCATCTTGATTTCTGATCTTTTGTGGTTAATGTCTTTTTCTTTCTGGAAGCTTTTAAAATCAATATATCTTGTCTAAGATTTGTTTTCTTAATTGAATATGTGTAGTCATATTCAATTTTTCATCTGAAAATTCATTTCATTCTATTCTGTGGAATTTTCTTACATTCATTTTTCTTTCTTTAATGTCTTTCCTCTAGTGTTCTTTTAAAAAAAGAGAGATAGGAACAGTGAGAGAGAGAAAGAGAGAATCAACTTTATTTAGTTTTTTATGTGGCTTTCGTTGCTCCGAGACTTTGTTGTGTACATGGTGCTGGGGTTTGAACTCACGTACTCATGCATGCCAGGCAAGCACTGTAACCGCTGAGCCATGGTTCCAGCCCTATTGTTCTCTTTTTATGAAATAAATATTATTTTGATATTGGCCATCTGGCCTAATCATCTTAATTTTTTTAAATCTGTTTTCATCTTGGGGCTGGAGCCATGGCTCAGCGGTTACGGGACTTGCCTTGCATGTGTGGGTCTGAACCACAGCACCATGTACAATGAAAGCCGCATGAAAAACTAAATAAAGTTGATTCGCTCATTCTCTCTCTCTCTCTCTCACTGTCCCTCTCTCTTTTAAAAAAAATCTTTTTTCATCTTATTTTCTGTTCCACTTTTTGAGAGTTTTTTTCAATTTTATCTTTTAGTTCTTATATAAGACATATAAGATATTTATAATTTCCATACAAATTCACTGAATCCTCCTTCTTTGTACTTCACCTTGTTCTTATTTCATGAGTATAAGCTTATTAATCTTAATTATTTTGAATATTTCTTTTGCCTGTGTTGTCTTTTCCTCTTCCGTGTGCCTTTTATATTTGTTTATTTTGCTCTTTTTCAAGTTACTGGTTTTCATCGTGATTCATTCAGTTGGCATTCATTTTGAAGAGAAAAGCAAAAGAACTCATTGGAGCTCTTTCTGGGAAAGTAGGGCTTGAGGCTTCCTTAGGTGTGTGTTAATAGCCATACATTTACTCACTATTTCAGTACAGTCCTGCTTTGATCAGTGCAGTTCTTTTCTTTTAGGCTGATTAGTTTCCTTAAGCTGTATCCTCCAGTGTCAGTCCTGAAAAGCATAATCTTAACTGCTAGTGTTCTCAGAGCTGAGAGAAGAAGATAAAAAACTCCACTTTTCTTCTTATGACATGTAGGCTTTTACTTATTTCACATTCCTCATTTTCCCAATGTCCTCAAGTGTAAAGTCCCTCTGGTTTACTGGGAAAAACCCAGCAATTCTGCTAACATTGAAGAGAGGTGGTACCCTAACTCTATTGGGTTGGGAGATGGTTCTGGGAATCCCTTCCTTAAATGCAGGCTTTGGATTGATCCACCAGCACTCCTACTTCAAGGACATCTAGCACTATTTATTCTTGATCTTTCTGGGGCTCTACAGAGCAAAGCAGATTGCTTTTTGGCATCTCTTCTTTCCCCTCCCCAGTGCCAGATATGCGGCCTCCAGTTTTCACAGGCCGCATCAGTGCACTGTAGTTTCTAAAGTGATCTGAACCCCCGGGTCCGCTGTTGTCCCCTCTTTACTTCAGTTTGGTTTTGTAGGGCTTTTTTTCTCCCAATCTGCTTTCTCTGTCTCTCTCTCTCTCTCTCTCTCACCTCAGCCTCCTAAATAGCTGAAGTAAACAGGCATGTACCACCAGGCCCAGCTAGATTATTTTCTTAAAATAAGAATAGAGTGAAAATGTTTAAACACATCTTGCTTTTGCATCCTAAAAAAGACTAAACTAATTTTGGGTACTATCAAAGACTGTGATTATCTAGCTTACTTAGATTGTATCATTGCTAGTTTCATCATATAAAAGTCTTTTTGAGAAGCTATAAAAGAAAGGTACCAGCTAGGTATGGTGGCATACACCTGTAAATCCAGCAGCTCAGGAGGCTAAGGCAGGAGGATCTTAAGTTGGAGGCCAGCCTCAGAAACTTAGTGAGGCCCTATGCAACTTAGACTCTCTCTCAAAATAAAACAATAAATAAAACTAAAATAAAAAGAGCTGGTGATATGGTTCAGTGGTAAGATACCTCTAGGTTCAATCCCCAGTACAAAAAAAAAAAAAGAGAAAGATTCCTTCTCTTATACTGATTAATTTAAATATCCTTCAACAGAATTCAAATACATGGTTATAGTAAAAGCAGTATATTCTGTTTTGTTTAAATTTTTATTCTGAATATTTATTACTTTTGTACTTTTTAAAGTAATAAATATTAGTTTTACTTGGAAAATAATCTGCAATATAAAGAAGAAATTTAATTGTTAGTAATACTATTCCCTGAGTTAGTATTTTGGGGTGTGTGTGTGTGTGTGTGTGTGTGTGTGTTTATGATAGAAAATAAGAATGCATAAGTATATAACAAATCACTCCAGAAATTAAAGATCATTATACACACACACACACACACATCTTATAAGTATATATATGATTAGGCAGTTTTTTTTCATTTGTAAACATTTTCTCTTGTCATTAATTATTCTGAAATATGCCTTAATGTTCTCTAGAATTAAAAATATTCTTTAATCCTGAAAGTTATAACGTTATGCTGTAAAATTATAATCAACAATTAATATAAGATTTTGAATATACTTCTTGTTAATAGAAACATTTTAAACCTTATCTTTCCTTCTTGGTGTACTTATTCCTTAAGATTTAACTTATTAATAATTCTTCCAACTTATTCATTACTGGTATATGGTATTAATTTTTTCTTACCAAATATAGTTCTGTGGATTGCATTTTGTCATATATTTGACTTGTGGTTTTAAATTAATGTCACTGTTCTGCCCTTTAGTTTATGAGCTCTTATAGGGCAACTTAGGTTCTGTGAAATTGTAATTTTTTTCTGAATATTACCTTGCAGGACAGTACCTACAAAAATTAGTACTACTGAAGTGCTTTCAGTATTGATATGACTGGAGTTTTAACTCAAATGTACTTAACTGAAAGAGCATAGGGAAATTTGTTATATTTAGTATAAACTCAAAAAATTAAAGCCCATTTTCCTAACACATGCATATATGTGCATTTAAAAAATATTTCTTGAATATATTCTCATTCTAAATGCAAAACAGTATAAAAAATATACACTGGGATATCTGGGTCCTATACTGCCCTTGTTTACCCCATTCCTCTCTTTTCCCCATGGAGATAATTTCTTTTCTTAGTGTTCTTCTAGTACTTCTTTATGTAAATATAAACAAAAATGAATACATATTCTTATTTTCCTTTTTTCTTACTCAAGGTATAGTTGATTTTCACTTAAATATCTTGGAATTCTTTCTATAGTGGTATATGGAGAACTTGTTTTTTCTTTTTTAATAGCTTTTTAGTGTATATTAGTACAAATATTTTACAGTACACTATAGATGAACACTCAGCTAACCAATTTGGGTTTTTTAAAAAATATGATTTTTTTAATTCCTTCAGGTCGATATGGATAAGAGTGGTGAAGTCCGACTTATAGAACTGGATGAATCTTTCAAAAGTGAACATACTGTTTTTGTAACACCACCTGAGATCCCACATCTACCCAATGGTGAAGAACCCCCTTTACAGTACAGGTATTCAAGAGGCAGAATGTTTGAGATTGAAAGAGAGAAGCAATCCTTCATCTGTGACGTAGCTTTCTAAGGACTGTGGTATTTTCAAAAATCCAAACTTTACAGATCCTAAGTTTTAGGTGGTAAGCAAGCTTATCCCACATCCATTATTAGGTTTTCAGGTATAAATGAGAAAAATTATAACTTTTCATAACATATGCTTGGGCAGCTCTCCAATTATATCTGCATAAGAATCTTCATAAATATTGACTGAATTTACTAGACTCACCTCACTCAGATGCAGCACTTTTTTTTTTTTTTGAAGAGAGAGGACAGTGAGAGAGATATATAGAGAAAGAAACAGAGAGAATCAATTTTTATTGAGTTTTTCACACGGCTTCTGTTGCTCTGACACTTAGTTGTGTATGTGGGTGCTGGGGTTTGATCCTGTGTACTTGCACATGCTGGGCAAGCGCCCTAACTGCCAAGGCACCACCCCAGCCCCAGATGCAGCACTTTTATTATACAATTTTGATTTTCATTTCTCACTCCAGCTGGTTTCCTCACTTTTATCTTCTCTTCATTCAGCTCACACATTGATTAATGTAGCTTTGGTTTACAAAAAGATTATGTCTAATTTAGGGTCAGTATTTTTGGCCTTGATTTTTATGAAATTATTTTTAAGCTATTCATTTTTTATAGTCATGGAAATTCAGAATTACTAGATTGATTATTGTTAATTCAGGAAGTTTTGTCTGACACTGCTAATTACTTCACATATAGATTTAAATAATATTTTGTCTTCCTTCAAGTATAGTGGGGAAGAGAGAAAAACCCTAAGCACAGTACAATAAGGCTATAATAGAAGTAGACTTATTTTTTAGTTTCCAGTATTGCATACTTGTTGTTTTTACCTAAAATTGTATTTCCTTTAAGATTTAAAATTCTTTAAAAATCTCTAATACTTTCTTATTTCATTTAAAGACTAAATTTCTTAATTTCACATCTGTAATTCATTGAGTTAGTTTGTTATTTCCATTGAAAAAGGATTTTCTGGACATCTTCGTTTATGACTTGAATTAAATTCTTCATTTCATCCATGAAAAGTCATGTGTGGCAGATGTTTGTGAATGTAGATTAATTCATAGGCCACTTGATTCCTGTTATTTTCATCCATTAATGATGTTGCTCATAACTCTTTTCAAAGCACATCTTATCATTTTTTAAAAATATTCTCTTCTTTCTAAACAAGATCTCACTCTTTGATATCTTTTGTACTTTATACTTCTTGGTCTACTTTTAGCATGTTTCACTAGTATAGTTTTGTTTTTCTGTGGTTTGGTTTAAGTTTTTAATCTAAATTTTTTTGTTTAATCTAAATTTTGATTGGAGATTTTTTTTATTTTTTAAAGAGAGAGAAAGACAGAGAGAGAAAGAAAGAGAGAATTTTATTTAGCTTTTCATGCGGCTTTCGTTGCTCCAACACTTCCTTGTGTACATGGTGCTGGTTTGAATCTGCGTCCCTGCGGATGCTGGGTAAGCTCCGCAACCCCTGAGCCACCGCTCCAGCCCCTGAGATTCGATCCTTTAATAAGAAAATTATTTAGCTTAAAAAGCATTCAGTTTTGGGGCTGGCATCTGCAGGGACATCTGCAGGGACGCAGGTTCAAACCCCAGCACCATGTACACAAGGAAGTTTTGGAGCAATGAAAGCCACATGAAAAGCTAAATAAAATTCTCTCTTTCTTTCTCTAACTGTCCCTCTCTCTCTTTAAAAAAAAGAAAAGTTACCAGTTTTTAAAAGAATATATGTAATTTTTTTCTCCAGACTACCAATATAATTTTGTTACAATCATAATCCCTGGAAAAACTGAAATGTTTTTAATAAACACAGTGGGTTCTTTTAATAAAAGATGACTCATATTTTGTTCAAAATTTGAGGCATTTCCGTAAGACAAATAAAATGGTCTTATAGCCACATGTGTACTGAGTTTTTCAAAGAGACATAGTTTTTCTGAACTTTTTTACTGTTATTCTAACACAACATTTGATAATTACTAATATTTTCTTATTCTACTGAATTTTCCTGTAGGAATACAAAATAGATATCATTTACCATCCTTTATGATTAGGCTTTTTCATAATTAAAATTATATGGCTTTAAGATTGTTGCAAAATAGACTGTTGTTGCTTGGGGGCCTCTTTTCTTTTTAGTGTGTGTTTCTCCCAACTGCTACCTTTTAAATATCCTGAGTGCCTTGCTCTAGCATCCTAATTAGGCCCGCTTCCTGATGGAGCCACTCATTCTAATCTTTTTTTCTCTTTTCCAACCTCAGTTTTCTTTCTCATAAATAAGGCCCTGAACCTGCTGGCTTTCCTGTTAAGGCAATTCATGATAATGTGAACTAGGCCCTGGTGTACTATCTTACACTTAAGAAGGCTTTTTACGTATTTTCTTTTCTTTTTAAGAGAGAGAGAATTTTATGCATGCATAGTTTGAGTTATTTTGGACTGATGTCAATTTCGTTTAAATGTATTCTCCCCCCCAGATATACTGAGTCTGCATTTAACTATTCCATTTCTAAATGTTATATTAAGAAAAGCAACATTAGCGTAAATATTTGTTGAGTACATATCATAGTCTGACAGAGAAAGATAGCTAAATTCCAAGTTAGGAAATTATTGGTCTTTTTTTTTAGCTTATAACTGCTATGAGCATCTATGTGTGCTTGAAATTTTGTTTTTCTTTTCTAAACCAGCTATAATGGATTTCCAGTTCTTAAGAACAATTTATTTGAAAGACCTGAAGGATTTCTACAAGCACAAAGGAGCAAATTATCTTCAAAATCAAGTACCCCTAGTAGCCCTTCTCCCATGTTCAGAAGAACAAAACAGGTGCTTTGAGAATTTTGTATTTTGCGTGTAATCAAATAATAAATCTGACACTCATCCTCCCTTAATATGCTTTACTACCCACAAGTAACTGTTAGATTATTTTGCTCCTTATATACTCTGAAGACACAGTAATCTGACTTCAGGAAATTAACCTGGTTATCTTGTCCAAGAAATTTGTTTTACATATTGTATGATACATATTCAAGAGGTAACTTAAACATATATTAATCATTGATAGATTTTGTTATGGAAACATTGTGACTTTTACTTTACTTGTTCAACAGTTAAATAATGGTGTCTAGGTGTGCAAATTTGTTTATGAGACCTTTGCATTGTTTTCCTAGGAAATTAAATCAGCCCATAAAATTGCCAAGAGGTATTCTTCTATCCCTCAGATGTGGTCTCGGTGTCTACTACGTCACTGTTATGGGCTGTGGTTCATTTGTCTTCCAGCTTATATAAAAGTATGTCATTCCAAAGTCAGGGCTCTGAAAACAGCATATGATGTGCTAAAAAAAATGCAGTCAAAGAAGATGGATCCACCTGATGAGGTATCAACTGTTCTTTAAAATATATTTTCTAGGATTAGGTACATGAGTGTCTTTGTTTTTGCACACCTGTTACCTTGTGTTTCAGGTGTGCTACCGCATTCTTATGCAGCTCTGTGGACAGTATGATCAGCCAGTGCTTGCTGTTCGAGTGCTTTTTGAAATGCAGAAAGCTGGTATTGACCCCAATGCAATTACTTACGGTTATTATAATAAGGTAATCATTTTTATTTAATAGACAGGATTATTTTTGTCATTATGCAGCTTTTGTTTCATCAATAATTGATGCAGGGATTATTTGGCATTTATTGTAGAGCTTCTGAATTATATTGTGTCAATTTTTTTGCTCTCCTTCATGTCATACAATCTACTTTAAGATTCTTTCACTTGATTCTGAAGCCAATGTATGTTCATATATACATATTATTTTACTAATTATTTTATTTTGTTGAATGAATAGGCTGTTTTGGAAAGTACCTGGCCTTCAAGAAGTCGTAGTGGCTATTTTCTTTGGACAAAAGTAAGAAATGTTATTTTAGGAGTAGCACAGTTCAAAAGAGCTTTAAAGAAACATGCACATTTATCACAAACAACTCTCTCAGGTAATTAAAGGTTCTTAAGGAAAGTATATGTTTTTACTTTTTCTTCAAAATTAATTAACTAGATACATTTTATATTTTTAGAAATTTTGGATGCTTTTAAAATATTGAATATTTTCTGGTTTTTATTACCATTAAACAAATTCTCCTACAAGTTGACTATTCTTTATCCACAGTGCTTGGGACCAGAAGTGTTTCAGATTTGATACTTTTGGGGGGGGGAGGGATATTGAAGTCTTTGAAATATCTTTGAGGTGGTATCCAAGTCTAAATGAAATTAATTTTTCTCTTAACATAAACATGCATGTTTGTATGCCTGAAGGTAACTTTGTACAGTATTTTAGTGTGTCTACATTTTGACTGTTATCTATCACATGAGGTCAGTTGTGGAATTTTCCACATGTGGTGTCCTGTACTTAAAAAGTTTGGATTTCAGATTTTCAGATTCTGGAAGCTCAACCTATATTGGACTGCTCTTCCCAATTAAGAAACACCAGATTTCACTTTTTATCTCAACTGTAAGATTATTAACCTGTAGGTGGTCTTTTGTTTTAGTGTTCATTAATAATTCACAGTAGACTTCGTTGTTACAGTTGTATTTGCTGGTTATGTGGCACTTTCATGTTTATTTTTACATTAGTAAATTTTTAGTTTGAACAGCAAACTCTAATATGTCTTTGTGGTATCTCCTTGAGTAGTAAAATGCTATTAAATTGTGTTCTTAAGCAGATGGCAGTGACCTGGATGCTGTTAGTCATGGCAGCATGGATAGTGGTCATGGGACACACACTGTGGAGCAGGCACCGTTTAATACGGGTTTAATCAAAGTATATGCTACTGATGATAGATCTAGCACAGGTTTGTGTGTGCTTATGTATACATTTATTACAGTACATTTTAAAAACTAGAGTTGCTAGCCTGTATTTTTAAATTTTTCATTTCAGTGATGTGTTTGTCACTTTTTAATTTTATGGTAGGTACTTGATTTGATATTGAATTTAATAATTATATGCAATTTGTTCTTTATTTGAGAGATTATAAAGTACTTTATTCAAATATTTAGTATACAATAATCCAGTTGTCTCTGGGAGACATAGATTTCTTCACTCTATCTTTTTTTTTTTCTTTTTTTTTTTTTTCTTCACGGTTCTGGGGAATCAAACCCAGGGCTTTACACATCCTAGGCAAGTACTCTACCACCAAATTATGCCCCTGGCCCCTTACCCTGTCCTTCATAATTATGAAAATATTGTTAGACTTTTTTAAAAAAGAAACTGTAGCTCTGTGTCTGAGTTAATAGTGTTGTACCAATGTCAGTTTCCTAGTTTTAACATTGTACTATGGCTGTATAAGGTACTATACTATTGGGGGAAACTTGGTAAAGGGTAAGCCCAGGAATTCTCTATATTGTACTAGTTTTATAACTTCTTATGAGTCTTAAACTATTTCATTTGTTTTTATTTTTTTATTCTAAATAAAAAGTTATAATACTTTTAAATATAAAAAACAGTAGTCTCCCAGTAAAGGTGGCATTAGCTTCATTGAAATATGAGACTCATACATATACACAAATATTTGTATTGTTAAAACTGTTGTACTTAAAAATGAATTATTTGCATAATTCATAATTCTAACTTTTCATTATTATACTTTTAAAAATTGCATGATTTTTTTCTTTTTTTGTACTGGGTGTTGAACTCAGGGGCACTTTACCACTGAGCTTTTGTTTTTTGTTTTTGAGACAGGTTCTCACTAAGTTGCTAAAGCTGTCCTAAAACTTGTGCTCTTCCTGCCTCCACCTCTCAAGTAACTAGGTTTACAGGTGTGTGCCACCACACCTGGATTACACAAGACTCTTTCATATAGTATAAGCACAAGCTCATAATGGACAAATACTTTAAAAATTGAATGTGGCTGAAATGGTGGCTCAGTGATCATGGTGCTTGCCTGGCATGGACCCGAGTTCAAACCTCAGCACCACATACACAACTAAGTGTTGGAGCAATGAAGGCTTCATGAAAAACTGAATAAAATTGATTCTATCTTTCCTTCTCTCACTATCCCTCTCTCTTTAAAAAATTTTTGAAACATTACTAATAAAATATGAAGACTCCTATCCCTGTAGATGGCAACTTTATTTTGGTCTGTCTCTTTTTATACCTACTTTTAAGATTAAGGAGCTGATAAGTCCTTAATCAACTGATAAGTAAGCTGATTATGTTGAAGTGTAATATTCATAGTGACTATTTCTTAATCACGCAATGTGGAATTTAATTATTATAGTAGCTATTCTTCAGCATTTTCTCTTAAAAATGAAGTGATCTCTCTTTAATTGTTAATCAAGGCTTTGAAACCCCCTATATTAAAACAGTTAAAACAGTACAGAACCAGAGCTGGGTATGGTGGTCCACACCTGTAATCCCAGAAACTCTGGAGGCTGAGGCAGGAGGATGACAAGTTCCAGGCCAGCCTCAGCAACTTAGTGAGACCCAAGCAATTTAGTAAGACTCTGTCAAAACTGAAAAGGGCTAGGGATGTGGTTCAGTGCTAAAGTGCCCCTCAGTTTAAAACCCTGGCTCCAAAAATAATAATAATAATAACCAAGATCATCTCAAATGTTTCCATTTTAACATCTTTGCAAGTGGGAGCTGAAAGCTTGATTAGAAAAACTACAGATTCAAAATTAAAACAGATAATGTAAATTCTATTCTTTACAAGTTTATAAACCCATTTTGCTTTTAGTCTTGCATAATCATGATAACCATGTGTTTTACAAATTTGAGAACTTAAATTCAAACAAAAGAATTAAAGGGGTTACTTAAAATCACATGTCTCCTAAGATTCAGAACCTTATCTTTTAATGCTATTCTAGAGGAAACAATTTACAAAAAATGATAGAAAGCCTTGTAAACAAAGCAATGTATTAGAAGTTTTCTTAAATAAATGTAACTTTTGTTTTTCTTAGTAACTTTAAACACTAGATTTTTTTTCTTGTTCCTATGGAATTGTACTCATATGTAGTTCTGTAATTCAGGTGAATTTTGAGAAAATTTAATTGCTTATCAATAAATTTAAAGAAGCCCTACTTTTTAGTAAAATCATTAGATATTCTGCTTCAGATATCTATGTGTGAATGTTCTGTTATGAATTTTCTGTAGATTTTCCTGCATGTACATAATGAAACCTCCAGCAACAAGTCCTGTTGCTTAGTTGGAACTCAGATTTTTAGCTAGAAAGGTCATGGACCTCTCTAGATAAAGAATATCTGACTTGTCAGAGTTTTTTGGTGTGAATGTACAGTTCACAGAATGGAACCAAAAGTAAATTATTATGAGATCATCTGTTTCTTACATTAATGAAGGTTGGGGAGGAGTAGCTAACAAAATAATGCTATCTATTAGAAGTTATCCAGAAAAATTTCTGTGAGTCCAAACACTTAATATGTTGCTCTTAATTCTAGTTGCTTTCAATACCATCATTTTTTATAAACAACATAATAGAAATTTGTTTGATTCTTTCCCCAGGTGGCCAGTCTGATCTTGGATATAATTCATTATCTAAGGATGAAGTTCGAAGAGGGGATATGACTACTGAGGACATTCAAGAAGAAAAAGATAAAAAAGGGAGTGATTCTAGTTCTTGTAGGTATTAAGTTGATATTGTATAAAATTGTAAGCTTATATTCATAGAAAATACAAGTGACTTTAAGTATGAGAGTAGTAGTTTTACTTTCCATTTTCCCATTATAGCTAATTCTCTCCTCTAATGAGTCCTCTCTACCATCTAATGCTTTCATACAAATGATTCAAGTATGAGAGGGATAGCCTTAGTGATGAAATACTCCCCCAACACTGTTGGAATGAATCCTCTATAACTTACAAAATACTCCTATTACAGTAGAAAAATTTCTTGAAACAGAGGCCCTTTGCTGAAGTATTATGATACTTTTATTTAAAGTTTGTTAATGAACTGTGACTTATATTTACCATCTTCTTTCCCCCACCAGAATGTCTCTTCTACAGCTAAAAAGGAACTATAAAATGTGTGCATGAACCTCATGCATGACCGGTACTTAGTAATTATATTCACACTTGGAGACCTCAAATAATGAAATGACTTATTTGTGATTGACAAATATATAGAGAGGTATTCAGTATATTCTAACAGGTTTTCAGGTAGAAATATTTAAGACTAAAAGCCACTTTTCTTTCTGCCTCCTACAATCTAAATAGATTTTATTCATTAACATTTTCATTTTCGTCTTTACAGTGTCAGAGAACGAAAGTGCGAAGGGAAGTGCTGATTGCCTTCCTAAGCTCAATTATCAAAGTTCTTCTAGTATTGTTCGCCTCAGTGGTACAAGTCACAACAGTGCCGATAAAGTATCAGGAGAAAGCACAGGTGAGATGAATAATACACATTTGTTTCATGCAGAATGAAGTATATCTGTATGTATAGTGAATACTTATTTGTGAAGAAGTCTTAATTCTCCAGTTAATTTTTTAAATATTTTTGTGCAGCTTCTCATGGCATAGCTTAGTAAATTGGGCTTATATTCTATAATATACTTTGTTCAAGCTTTTATTATAACTAAGCATAGGGGCACACCTTCAACTTGTATGCTGCCTTTTTAGTTTGGGCTATTGGGAATTTTTGGAATGGGAAAGAGTGGGAACAGGAGAGGTAATAAATTTGAGGGTAGCCTACAATTAGCCAGTGTTTAAATGAAACCTATGGTTCTTTAGATATATTGTTTCTGATTTTTCAGAGGCAAAAGGATAGTCCTTCAGATAGTTTAGATAATAATGCCCTATGGGAGGGTATTATTAGCCCTAATTTAAAGATGAGGTATAATCTGACTATTTACAAATCACATAAATTATCCATAGTTAATGAAAAAGTCAGATTAAGATCCAGGATCATGGGCTGGAGCGGTGGCTCAGTGCTCATGGCACTTGCCTGGCATGCACGAGGACCTGGGTTTGAACCCCAGCACCATGTTTACAACGAAGTATCGAGCAATGAAAACCAGATGAAAAACTAGATAAAGTTGTTTCTTTTCTTCTTTAAAAAAATATTATTGGTGTGATGGAATTGCTTCACAACCATTTAGTCCTTCCTAACCATTTTATAATTATAACCTTGGTAACTTACATTTGGTGGTCTTTGTTGTGTGTGTGCGTGTGTGTATGTGTGTGTGCACGCGCATGCGCTTTCATGCTTATTTTTTTCTTAGGATCTGCTTTTATGAACTTTTTATTTAAATGTGACTGCAAGTGATCTTGACATTCTTCCAGAGTAATAAACATCTAACTGATATGTGGCTGTCAATTTTTTATATACTTAACAAGTTAGTTTTTTTTTAAGAGGGAGAGAGAATTTTATTTAGTTTTTCATGTGGTTTTCGTTGCTCCGACACTTCATTGTGTACATGGTAGTGGGGTTCGAACCCACATCCTTGAACATGTCAGCCAAGCACTGTAACAGTTGAGCCATCACTCCAGCCTCTAACAAGTCAGTTTTATAAAAGCCTGTAGTGGATTTCATTAGCACGAGTTAGAGTTGTTAGTTTATCCTTCATACTTTTGACTTGAAAACTTTCCCATATGTTAAATACTATGAGTTTATCACTACTGCTAAAGACTATCTTACAAAAATACTTATTTTAATAACTATTTTCTCTTATTATATACTAGCACATATTAGCATTCGAAAATAAGTATATGGGTATTTTGTTTACATCATTGGATGTGTGTGTATAAATGCTGAGTATATATACCCAATTAACTTCTGAAAGATACAAGAGTAGAATAAACAAAGAGAAGTCTTTTTTTTTAAGAGAGGAGGACAGTGAGAGAGAGACATACAGAGAATCAATTTTTATTGAGTTTTTCACATGGTCCTGGTTGCTCCGACAATTAGTTGTGTATGTGGGTGCTGGGGTTTGAACCCGTGTACTCAAGCATGCCAGGCAAGCACCACAACCAAGCCACCGTTCCAGCCCCAAAAAGAGATGTCTTAATATTTTTTTTTAAAGAAAGAGGCACAGAGAGAGAGAGAGAGAATCAATTTTATTTAGTTTTTCGTGTGACTTTCATTGCTCCAACACTTTGTTGTGTACGTGGTGCTGGGGTTCAAACTCATGTACTCAAGCCTGCTAGGCAAACGGTAACCGCTGAGCCACTGCTCCAGCCCTGAGATGTCTTAATATTTGATTGTATATTGACATAAAATCTTCACCTTACAGTTTCTCATATAAGTATCTTGAGAATTTGATGTTTTGATGAACATATATTGAGTGGATAGGAGTTCAGCCTTAATAGGAAAGTATAACTGAAATGTTCCTCTGTGCCTGATTCTGGTTTTAGTATGTTTTTAACTTTTAGATTTTAGCTACTCATAATAGAATATGTCATATTATAATGTATTATAATCTGTTACATTTTGGGTTGGTCTAATTGTTGCAGTTGCTGTCCACTGGACAATATTCAATTAGTATATATTTTTTGAGCTCCTGCTATATGCTACCAAGTGCCAGGTGCTACTGGGAATATGATAAGGAGCAGAAAATAAACATAGTCCCTTCCTTCAAGGAGAAAGCAGGTGGGAGGATTAGGAATAGATTAATCCAATAAGAAGGATTGCAAGTTACTATGAGAGCAATATAATAGATGTGTCCTGTGTTTGGGGAGACAGTGCTCAGGGAAGGCTTTCTTGAGAATATGATTTTTGAGCTGGGATCTGAAAGGAATCCAAAATAAAGAAGACTGGAGATTGAGAAGGAGAAAGTGAGAGGGTACATTCTGAGCAGAAGGAACCATATGAAAAGCTTGTGTGGTAGGAAGGAGTCTCAGATCTAGAAAAGGCTAAATCAACTAGAAACACTTTCAACATTAAATTTCAGAAAATATAATTTACAGTGACTTCTACATATTGAGGTTTGTTTTTCTCAAATAAGAAATTCAAAGGTAAACAATCATTCTAGATGTTGCTTCAGGGTCTTTACCATCAGTTCTCTTAATTTAACCAGGATTATAATATGGCCACTGGAATTTCTAGGCATCACCTCTCAGTTCAAGGCAGAAAGAATGGGGAAGAGGAGCACCAATTACTTCTGTCCCTTTAGTCAAGAAAGCAAGTTCTTCCAGAAACCCTCAAAAACTGCTTCCTTAAGATTACTGGCCAAAATTAGGTTCTGGAGCTACCTGGCTCAAGGAAGTTCAGTTGATTGCAAGTGCTATATTAGAGGCACGCAGAATCTAGCCTGATCTGGTAGAATTTAGCATGAATATAAATTCAGGATTGCACATATATATATATATTTTTTTTGGTACCAGGAATTGAACTCAGCAGTACTTAACCATTGAACCACATACCCAGCCCATTTTATTTTATCATTTTGAGTCAGGGTTCCACTATTACTCAGGCCCTCACTTGGTTGCTGAGGTTGACTTTGAACTTGCCATCTTCCTGCCTTAGCCTCCCAAACCATTGGGATTACAGGCATGTGCCATCATGCCCAGTGGGCATACTTTTCTATAAAAGGCCATGTAAGTATTTGGGACCTTATATAGTCTGTTACCTATTCTTTGTATGTTTATAACTTTTCTTTTTAAAGAGAGAGGGACAGTGAGAGAGAGACAGAATCAATTTTTATTTAGGTTTTCATGTGGCTTTCATTGCTCTGACACTTAGTTGTGTACATGGTGCTGGGGTTCAAACCCACGTACTTGCGCATGCCAGGGAAACACCATAACCGCTCCAGCCCTGCATGTTCATAGCTTTTATAGTACACTACAAATGTAAAAACTATTTGAAACTGTACAAAAACAGACCACAGGCCAGATTGGCTCAGAGTGTAATTTGCCTGGCATAGTATAATATTCATCTTTATTTGTCTTTAGGTCATAGCATAGGATTGACTTTGCAGAGAACCCTTGGGCAATGTAATTCTAAAGTATTATCTGTGGGTTAACAGTATTCTTCCAAGTCGTCTATGATATTTAACCTACCAAGCAGAAGGTTTCCCAAAATATCTAAAAAAAGAGTTTCTTAGTTTAAGTCCTCATAAATTGATGTGGGGAGGGGGACACTTTGCCCCTGTAGTATGCTTTTTTCCCTGTTATTGGTATATGCTTATTAAAAAGTAGTAGTTTGTGGGCTGGAGAGGTGGCTCAGCAGTGGAGCGCTTGACTGGCATGTGTGAGGTCCTGGGTTTGAAACTCAGCATCACATACACAACTAAGTGTTAGAAAAAACAAACCAGATGAAAAAAATAAGTAAAATTGATTCTTTCTCTTGACTGTCTCTCTTTCTCTTTCGCTCTCTCTCTCCCTGCTCCCTCCCTCTCCCCCCTTACCCTGTGTGCCTCTCTCCCCTTCCCCCATCTCCTCCTCCTCTCTCTAGAAAAAAAAATAGTTTGTAAAATTTTATGATCTCTAGTATTGCCTTTTATCCCTTGTCCTGCTACCTGCATGTATCCAGTAGTGGGGGGGGGGGAGCATATTTTGGGTAATTATCTGGATATAGAGATCTAATTCTGTTGGATAAAACAAGGACTATTTGACAATACTGTTTCTAAACTAATACAAGACTCCTACATAATAAGGACAGTTAAAGTGATCAGAAACCTAAAATTCTGCACTCAGTGTTATTATCTAAGTAAGTTGGTAGAAAGCAGTGAACACTATTTCTGAACAGTGAAGGGGCCGTTCCCATTTGACTGGTATAAACTTGTAGTCAATATGTTAAGCAAAGGTGAAAGTATCTACATTGATAGGCATAAGGATTTGGAGATTTTAAAATAATTTTTTATTTACAAATAAAGTTATCATAGTTGCCTTCTGTTTGGTCTTTTGGGGGTTTGCTTTTCATTTTAATAAGCAGAAATCTCAGAATCTGACATTCATTGAGCATAACCACAATTGTATAACCATTGCTATTTAATCAGTTTGTTGAAGTTAACATAAGCGTATTATTATTTATAAAACATAAATCTTTATTTGTTTTGTTTTAAAGAGAGAATCAAATTTTATTTATTTTTTCATTTGGTTTTAGTTTCTCTGACACTTAGTTGTATATGTGGTGCTAGGCTTCAAACATGGGTCCTCATGCATGCCAGGCAAGCACTCTTCTGAGCCACCATTCCAGCCCATAAAACAAACCTTAATTAATGTCTAGAGCATACCATTTACAGTTAGACAAATCTGATTTTGAATCCCAGTTTTACTACTTAAGGACCAGGTAACTTTGGCCTAAATAATTTCTCTGTCCATTTTTTCTCATCCCATAAAAATGTTATAGTAGATGTTCAAGTAAAGTACCTAATATGGTTATCTGTCAAATAACAGACTTATCATGAGTACCTGCTACTATCATTTTCAATACTAGAATTTAAAGTATTTAAGATGACTTGTATTTTCACATTTTCATTACTAAAAGTACTTCTCTTGTTTTACAGAAAGCACACCTGAGTTGCTCTTGATGTCATCTCTTGAGGATACAAATGAAACAGGAAATATTCAAAGTAGATGCTTCAGGAAAAGACATAAAAGTGATAATGAACCTAATCTGCAGCAGCAAATGGCCTGGGGAAACAGAAATCGTAATCTTAGTGGAGGGGTACTGATGGGATTAATGCTGAATAGAATTAATCAAGAAGCAAACACAGGAAATATAGTTGAAAAACTAGGAGCTGATGCAAAAATTCTTTCAAATGTTATCTCAAAAAGCACAAGACCAAATAGTCTTGATATTGGAAAGCCATCTTTAAGATCTAAAAGAGACAGTCTAGAAAAGGAATCCAGCGATGATGATACGCCTTTTGATAGCTCTATCTGTTTGGCAGATAAAGTGGATTCTCCTGTTATTTTTGACTTAGAAGATTTAGACAATGAAACAGATGGATCAAAAGTGGGATACGTTGCTACACAAAATTCCAAGAGGATTCAACGTATGAACAGCAGCTTTTCAGTAAAACCTTTTGAAAAAACTGATGTTGCAACAGGATTTGATCCCCTCTCTCTTTTGGTTGCTGAGACTGAACAGCAGCAAAAAGAAGAGGAGGAGGAGGAAGATGATAGCAAAAGTATTTCAACACCATCTGCTAGGCGTGATTTAGCTGAAGAAATTGTGATGTATATGAATAATATGAGCAGTCCTTTGACAAGCCGTACACCAAGCATTGATTTACAGCGGGCATGTGACGATAAATTAACCAGTAAGAAAAGTCCAACGTTGGTCAAGGCATGCAGAAGATCTAGCCTACCTCCTAATTCTCCTAGGCCAGTGAGACTTACCAAATCTAAAAGTTACACAAGAAGTGAAGAGAGACCACGGGATAGACTCTGGTCTTCTCCAGCCTTCTCACCTACTTGCCCATTTAGGGAAGAATCTCAAAATACATTAACCCATTCATCACCTTCATTTAACTTAGATACACTACTTGTACCTAAACTGGATGTTCTAAGGCACAGTATGTTCACTGCTGGAAAAGGAGTTGCAGAGAAAGCAAGCAAATGGTATTCAAGATTCACCATGTATACCACGTCCTCCAAGGTAAGTTTTACTGGCATTTGCTACTTTTCCTTTCATACGCCTATCACTACAAATGAAAGTCTATTAGTTGTAAAGATGCCTGTTTTAACCATTCTCCTTACAAGCAGCTTTATAACAAGGACTCATGGGATATTAAAGGTTTGTTAGATATCAGAATCTGAAATAACTTCACAAAAAAAATTAACTAAGGTCATGTTTATAGTTCACTTTTGAAAGACAGTGATTTGTAGCTAGAGTAAGAAATTTGTGTTAGATGTAAATACTAACAGTTTAAATATATCACTCAAAAGTGCAAAATTTTTTTCAGACAGTGTCTGATAAGCCTTCAAAAATTACCTGCCAGTTCAGACATGGTGGCACACACCTGTAATCCCAGTGTGGGAGGCTGAGGCAGGAGGATCACAAATTCAAAGCCAGCCTCAGCAATTTAGCAAGACCCTAAGCAACTTAGCAAGACCTCGTCTCAAAATAAAAGGGCTGTGGATGTGGTTCAGTGCCCCTGGGTTCAATCCCTGTTATCAAATAAAAAAAGAAGGGGCTAGAATGGTGGTTTGGCGATTACAGCACTTGCCTGGCATGCACAAGTACACGAGTTTGAACCCCAGCACCACGTACACAATAAAGTGTCAGAGCAATCAAGGTCCCATGAAAAACTAAACAAAGTTGATTCTCTATTTCTCTCTGACTGTCCCTTTTTCTTTCTTTTTTTTTTTTTTCCAGGGCTGAGGACCAAACTCAGGGGAACTCAGAGCCTTGTGCGTGCTAGGCAAGCGCTCTGCCACTGAGCTAAATCCTCAACCCCTGTCCCTCTTTCTTTAAAATAAAGAAAGAAAAAAATTATCAACCAGACATATAGTTTCTCCTCCTGATTAGGATGGCAAAGTTTCTGATAGTCCTATATAACTCCCAAGAGCAAAAATCTAGATGAAATATAGAAAGTATCTGCTTGCAGTTATCAGAGAACTTGTAAAGCAACTAGAAAGCAGGCAAGATTCTAGAGAGAGAATTGCAGAGAGGAGCTGAGGTTCTATAGCCACTTTTTCCAAAAGGCATTTGCTGATTATGAACACAGAGTTTGAGTTTTTAGTTCTAGGCTTTGGCTTATCAGAGAACTGAGGGGAGGGGAGAAGAGTGGGGAAGGAAAATTGGAAAACTTTAGGGGCCTCAAATGCTGATACTACATAAGATAGGTAAACAGAAAACTTCTGAAAAGTAGAGTTCCTAGCAGTTTCATGATTCTGGGAACATAATAGCTGGTGTTCATGAACTGCTAAGGGGAGCAACTTTGGTGAATAGATCAGGCCATTAGTGCTATAGAGCTGTCCCTCAGGAGCACTGGTAAACCATAGATAGACTGAGCCAAACCCAGACTGCAACCTAGACTTGACTGTTTCTGAAAGAATAAAAACATAGCCGTTCATGTATGTATGTATGTATGTATATATGTATATATAGGTTGGGGATTTAGCTCAGTGGCAGAGTGCTTGCCTAGCATGCACACGGCCCTGAGTTCGGGCCTCATCCCTGGAAAAAAGAAAGAAAGAAAGAAAAAGAAAAGAAATATATATATGTCATTCAGTTGAAAATAGCTATGACAAGAGGCAGAACTACGGCTAAAAACCAGAAGAAAAACAGATAATGAAAACAACCTCAGGTAATCCAGATACTTGAATTAGCAAGGGACTATGAAATAATTATTAAATTTTCAAAATAGAGGAAAAGATATTTTAAAAAATGGCTGCAAAGATGGAAAATTTCACCAGGTATTTAAAATCTGTTTTAAATGGATCAAATGTAAATTATAATACTGTAAAATTTATTAATCATGTGGGAGATTTAGTAGCAGATAAAACAGAAAGGCTGGTAAACAAATGGGAAGTCATTAGAAAATATCCACACTGAAAGCACAGACAGAAAAAAACGTAGAAAATACGTTTTGGGGGGTCAGTGAAAATACCTAACATTCGTATAATTGAGTTATAAAGAGAGAACAAGAGAATGGAATCTAACAGACACTTTAAAAGCTAATTGTGGGCTGGAACTGTGGCTCGGCTGTTGCAGCCCTCGCCTGGCCTACTTGAGTACGCAAGTCCAAACCCTAGCACCATATACACAACAAAGTTTTGGAGCAGCAAAGCCACATGAAAAACTCAATAATATTCATATTCTCTCTCTCTCTCTCTCTCTCTCTCTCTCTCTCTAACCCACTCTCTTTAAAAACAACAACAACAAAAAAAAAAAAACACTAATTGTCAGGGCACAGTGGTGAATGCCTGAAATCTCAGCAATTTGGGAGGCTATGGTAGAAGGATCACAAGTTTAAGATCAGCCTTGGCAACTTAACAAGATTCTGTCTCAAAATAAAAAAATAGAGAGTACTGGTGTTGTAGCTCAGTGGCAGTGCACCTCTGGCTCAGTCCACACTGCAAACCACCCCCCAACACCTAATTGCCAAGAAATTTCCAAAAATGATTAAAGATGTCAAATCACATATTTAAGAATTTCTACAAATACAAAGAAAATCATACTTAATCATCTAATATTAAAATAAATTGAAGGTGGAATACAAAGCAAAAATCTTAAAAGGAGCTATAGAAAAGAGATAGCCTTCAAAGGAGCAACACTAAGAAATGAATAGTTGTCTTCAGAACAGAAACTATGTTGTTGGAAGATACTGGTAAGATGTCTTTAAAGTACTGAAAGAAGATCACTGTCAATCTGTTTAGCTATATCCAACAAAAGTGTTTTCCAAAAGTTTTAGGGTAAGTGTCCAGGTTCCACTGGGATAACATAGACCATCAGAACCCATCCCCTCTAATGATTACAACTAAATACTCTAGACAGAGTTTTTTGGGTTTTTTTTTTTATAGCCCATCTGTGCTTTTTATTGTACACACTAGTGAGAAAGTTCACCAGAGTATATGAAGCAGATCAGAGGGCCTAATCTCTACTCCTAGGGCAATCCCTCCAGTTGGGCTGTAGGTTCAGGCATGAGATGTGGCCATTCCCCCACTTCTAGGAACATTCAAGGGCTACAGATCAGGTGCAGAATACACAGTTTGGAGCAGATAGGAAGATTTGCCAAGCAGAATGAAGTATCTCCTACAGGGTGATAGGGCAATGCAGGGACCTTCCAAATAAAATATTTTTTTCCAAAAACCTATCTAAGGATTCCGAAAGATAAATGAACTGGCATATTCTGCAGAGGGACCCACATGGAGGCAAGTTTCCCATTTTCTCCTCTCATGCCTCCTTGCACTAAGGGCAGTCACAGTGTACCACAGCAACTCTTGGAGCTAAAAGTTCAAGACAAACCCATGTTTCCTCTGGACTCAAAAGTTGGAAGAGAACCCCACACAAGTCTCACCTTAACCCTTGAGTTACACATACATGGAATAGGATGCAAACAAGCATAGACAACACTTATTATAGAAATGAACTGGGAATTAACAGACTGCCTCCTAAAAGCAAAACAAAAAACACAGTCTGAAAGTAACTTGGTAATCAATTGATTATCTTTTCAAACAAAAATATCACCATCCTCCAAAGAACAATAACAGTATCCATGATATTCAACCTAACATTCACATTGTCCAAGATAAAATAAAAATTATTTGATACAAAAAATAAGAAAGGGCTGGGGATGTAGCTCAGTGGTAGAGTGCTTGCCTGGCATGCACAAATCCCTGGGTTCAGTCTCTGACACCACACACGTGTGTGCACACACAAAGGAACCAGAAAAACATGACCAATTCTCAAGGGGAAAGAAAATCCTAAGATGATCCAGATGGTATCAGATAGAAATTTTAAACTATTGTAACTAGATTCCATAAAATATTTAAAAAACACTTGAAATAAATGAAAACAAATCTCAGCAAGAAATAAAAACTATTAAAATCAAATTTTGTATCTCAAAGACATAAAATCTGAAACTCATTGGATGGGTTCAGTAGAATGGAGATGACAGCAAAGAGAGTCAGTGAAACTTAAAGTTGAGTAACAGAAATAATCTACTTTGCAGAAACAAGAGAGCAGAGACTTCTATAAAAAATAAAGCCTCAGGGACTTGTGGGACAATATCACAAGGTATAAATAACATGTATGTAGTTGGAGTTTCAGAAGGATCAAATAAAGTGATGGTGGCAAAAATATATTTGCAGAAGTAGTAACCAGCACCTCCCAAATTTGGTAAAAGTCAGATTTACAGATACAAGAGACTTAGAAAACACAGAAAGGATAAATTCAAAGAAAACCAAGCCTGTATACATCATAAGCAAATTGCTAAACAGCAAAACTGTCCATCTTCAGAAAATGACTGCTGGGCTGGAGAGGTGAAACTGTCAGCAGTAGAGCACTTGCCTGGAATATGCAAGGAACGCAGGTTGAATCTCCAGCACCACACACACAACTAAGTGGAGGAAAAACAACAAACGGATGAAAAAATAAAAATTGACTCTCTTTAAAAAGAAAGAAAAAAATGACTGCTGAGAAAAAAGAAAAAACATCTTGAAAACTATTAAAGAAAAACTACCCATTACTTATAGAGGAAATAAAGATTTGAATTATCATGCATCTTTATCATAATCCATGGGAGGAAGAATTCAGTGGGAAAGCATCTTTAATATGTTGAAAAAGAAGATCAATTGATGCAGAATTTTATGTCCAGTGAAAATATTCTTCAGGGGTGAAGGTAAAAGAGACATTTCTGAATAAAGGAAAAGAATTCATGGACAGCAAACTCTACAAGATGTGCCATAGGAGGTTCTTTTTTTAAAAATATATATAAAAGAAAGGAGAGTGAGAAAGAGAAAGGAAAGAGAGAATCAACTTTATTTTTTTCTGGCCTTTGTTTCTACAATGCTTAGTTGTGTATGTGGTGCTGGGGTTTGAACCCGGGTCCTCACGCATGCCAGGCAAGCATTCCCAACTGCTCAGCCACCACTCCAGCCCCCCAAAGGAGGTTCTTAAGGCTGAATAAAAATGCTAGAAAAAAAATGATCTTCAGGAATGAAGGAAGAGAAAAATAAATATAAATAATTGACTAATATAAAAGACTACTTCTTGTACTAGAGAGGTGGCTCTGTGGTAGAACGCTTGCCTGGCATGTGTAAGGATGCAGGTTCAATCCTGATCACTATATACACAACTAAGTGGAGGAGAAACAAAACTAGATGAAAAAATAAAAACTGATTCCTCCTCCTCTCAAAAAAAAGACTATTTCTTTGGCCTCTGAAGTTTCTTAAAATACTTATGATTGTCCAACACAAAAATTGTAACATTATGTCATGGGGTTTTTAATATATATGGATGTTTGACAGGCGTAAAGGCACTTACCCCACTGATCTTCATTGTAGTTATGTTATATGTTATATATATACACATATATATATAATACTAACTGAATTAGACTACAAATGATTAAGTATGTGTAATGTAATCCCTAGAACATCTGCATAAAAATGAGATGTAGCCAAAAAGCCAATAAAAATACTCAAGAGACCAGGAAAGAGGGAACAGAGAAATAATAGGTCAGATCCAATCCGTACCAATAATTAATTTAAGTGATAGTCATTTAACAAACTCCGTTAAGAGGCAGAGATGAACAGAATATATATTAAAGGACACTGCCTATATGTTGTCTGCCAGAAATACACTCTTTCATTTAAAGAATCAGTTTAAGTTGAAAGTGAATGAAAGGCAAAAAATGATACCTTGCAAATAATAAGCATAGAAGCTTAAAGTGGCTATTTTAATAGTAGAGAAAATAAACTTCAAGACAGAGTGTTACTAGAGACAAAGAACAATAATTTATAATAAGAGACAAGTTGCCAGGAAGACAAAACAGTTATCCATGCATATGTGCTAAACCATAGGACCTTGAAATAATGACACAAATATTGTCAAATTCAAGGGAGTTCCAAAATCTTAATAGATATTAAGACCTCTCTTCAGCTGCTGGAACAGCTATCAAAAACTGCTCAAGACAGATCTGAACAATCAGCTACCATAAAGTAATTGACATTTTTAGAATATACATTCAACAAGTGAAGAATGCGTGTTCTTTTCAAGTGCATATGGTACAATAACGTAAACTATATGTTTGTGAAGCTTGATGAATTGAAAAGGATAAAAACTAAAGTGCATTCTAAGAATTATAAATCTTTACTGAGGGAATTTAGAGGAGATTTAAATAAGTGGAGATGTACTTCATTTTCATGGAGTTGAAGACAGAATTGTTAAGATGCAGTTTTCCCTATGTTGATGTATAAATGCAACACAAACATTATCAAAATTCCAAAAGGGTTTTATAGAAATAAACAAACTGATTCTAAAATTCTTGTGGAAAATGAACTTTGAAAACATTTTGAAAAAGAACAACCAAAACAGTTCGGAAAAAGAAACATAAATCTAGAGAACTCACATTCTAATCTTCAAAATTTGGTGTAAAGCTAACGCTACCAAGACAGTGTGATAATAGTATAAACAGAGATTAATAAATCAAGGGGGGCCTGGAGCAGTCACTCGGTGGTTGGAGCACTTGCCTGGCATGTCCAAGGACCCAGGTTTAAACCCCAGCATCACGTACAAAGCTGTCAGAGAAACAAACGCCAGATGAAAAAAAAAATAAATTGATTCTCTCTTTCTCTCACTCTCTCCCTCTCTTTAAAAATATGATAAAATAAAGTAGAAAATTTTTAAAAATCTAGGGAATAAAATTGGTGGTCCAGAAATGAACCCTTACACTTTATGAACATTTGAGTTTCAAGAAAGATATCTAGGCAGTTTAACAAGAAAGTGATTTTTGTTTTTCAACAAATGATGCTAGGATAATAGATATTCATAGCCAAATAGGTGAATTTAGACACTCACCTGAAATACAAAAATTAACTCAAAAGGATCAAATGCCTAAATATAAGAGCTAAAACTACAAAAATCATAGAAGAAAAATTTTCAAGACCTTCACTTAAGCAAGGAATCCTTTGGTATTTTATTAATCTATTTTTGTCACTGTAACAAAATACCTGACAAAGGCTACTTCTTTCTGAAGAAATAGAAGTTTATTTAGCCCACAATTTTGAATGATGAAAGTCCAAATGGCATAGCACAGGCTGGGTGTAAGTCACCACTTAGCTGCATGAACTCACTGCACCAAAGGCAAGGGCGGGAACACGTACTGGGGCTTATAAACGATTACATCTTGAACCGGAAGCAGACAGCCGATTGGGATCAGGTTTGCTTCTTTAATAACTACCTTCTCAGGAGAGGTCAAGGGGTTGCATGAGAACTACCTTGTAAGGGCATGTCCCCAATGACCTAAGGATCTTCCACTTGTCCTTGCTTTGTAAAGGTTCCATTACCTCACAATATTGCCACTCTGAGGACCAAGCCTTTAATTGCTTCAACCTTTAGGGGAAAGAAGAGAACATAAACTATAGCAGGTATGATATCAAAAGCATAATCTATAAAAGAAAAAATTGATAAAATAAACATTATTAAAATTCAAAACTGTATGCTCCAAAAAAATATCAGACAAGCCATAGACCAGGTCAATGGTATACAAATTACATATCTGAGAAAGGACTTGTAACTATAATATACAAACAACTTATACAAGCCAGTAAGATGACAAGGTAAAAGGCATAAGATTTAACAAAAAAGATTTATGAATGGCTAAAAAAGCATGAAAAGATGCTTAACATCATTAGTCATTAGGGAAATGCAAAGTGAAACCAAAATGTTACACAATGTCACACATACTAAAATGGCATAATCCAAATGGCAGTTAGCAAGAATTACTGAGGATGTTGAGAAATGGACCCTCAAACATTATTGACGGGATTGTAAAATGATATAGCCACTTTGGAAAATAACCTTGCAGTTTCTTTAAAAAGGTAAGCATAAGTTTAACATGGCCTAGTGGTTTCATTCCTAGGTACCTACCCAAGAGAAATGAAAACATGGCCTACATAAAGATTTATGTGCAAGTTTTCCTAAGAGCATTCTTCAAAAAAGTGGTATTTCTATCGATTGAAAAATCGGTAAACAAAATGTGGTATATCCACACTATTTGATAATTAAAAGGAATGAATTACTGATAATAAAATTTTTAAAATATTGTAGAAGAATTAATAAATCTCAGTGTATTAACAAGTGAGATAAGCTGCTCCCACTAAAAAAACAATCAGTAAGATGACAAGAAATGAGGTAAATATTTTTTTAAATGCATGCCTGTATTTGACAATAGCCTGTGAGAAAAAGAATGAAAAATACGAGCCAATTCTCATAACAGAAACCTAAAATGTCTAGAAGCAAAACCAAGTGAAATGGGTCAGGCCTACGTAAGTAGAGCTATAAGACTTTACTGAAGAACACACTGCACCTACGGATTCAGTATTATAAAGGTATCATTTCTTCCCAAATTAATGTAGGCAGGGTAGGCTGATTCAAATAAGTAAAAGCAAAAGAACTCCAAAACAAAAAACAACCAAACCAAATACGAAGGTGACTGAATAAGTCATTCACTGGTCTAGAATTTACCTAGAAGATCATGAGAATAATTGGTAAAATAAAGAAGAAAATTATAGGACTATTCACCAAAACATCAGAACAAATGCTACAGCTCAAAATATGTACTAATTCATGCAGAAGATAATAAATGGACCAGTAGAATGGAGGAAAGGCCAGAAATAAAAACTATATATAAATAGAATGGCATATGGGATAAGGAAACATAGCATTTCAAATCAGTCAGGAGCTGATACTCAATCAGAGAGTATTTGTTAAGATAATTAGCTATCCATTGGGGGGTTAGTCAGATTCCTACCCCACATTGAGCAAAAATAAATAAAACCCTAGATGGGTTAGACATTCAAATACAAAGAAAGGGGCTGGAGCGGTGGCTTGGCAGTTGCAATGCTTGCCCGGCATGCGCAAGTACCTGAGTTCAATCCCCAGCACCCCGAGCACAGCAAAGTCTCCCAGGAACAAAGTCCACATGAAAAACTAAATAAAAATTGTTTCTCTCTTTATTTTCTCTCCTTCTCTCTCACTGTCTCTCTCTCTAAAAAATAAATAGGGGTGGAGCGGTGGCTCAGCGGTTTCGGCGTTTGCCTGGCAAGCATGAGGACCCGGGTTCAAACCCCAGCACCACGTACACAACTAAGTGTAGAAGCAATTAAGGCCATGTGAAAAACTAAATAAAGTTGTTTCTCTCTTTCTCTGTCTCTCTCACCTACCCTCTCTCTTTGAAAATAAATAAATAAATAAATAAATAAATAAATAGGGGTTGGGGATTTAGCTCAGTGGCAGAGTGCTTGCCTAGCACACGCAAGGCCCCTAGTTCGGTCCTCAGCCCTGAAAAAAAAATAAATACAAAGAAAGATATAAAAAGATGATATTTTTATCATTTTAGAGTAAAGAAGAGACAAACCCTGGAACACATAATGGGTGAAAAGATGTGACTACATGAAAATGTTAAAATCACATATGATTTAAAATAGCAACACATACACAACTAGAAAAAAATAAGTTGTATCATCTAGGCCGTGGAATTATAGTTTTTAGATTTTTTGTTTGTTTGTTTGTCTTTTTTGTTTTTGTATCAGGGATTGAACCCGGGGGCTCTCAACCACTGAGCCATATTCCCAATCCTTTTTATAGTTTAGTTTGAGAAATTAAGTTACTTAGGGCCTCACTAACTTACTCAGACTGCCTTTGAACTTGAGATCCTCCGGCCTCAGCTTCTCAAATCACTGGGGGGATTTCAGGTGTGCGCCATTGCACCTGGCATAAATGTTTAAAAATATGTTTTTGTACAAAAATCTTTACCATGTTTTCTTATATAGTCTTAGTGTCACCAGAAAAAAAAATTTAAATTATATATTAATGTTCTCAGAAATGAAAACTAAGGAATATATGCTTTGAAACCTAGATTATTGTGGAAAAGAATAAAATCCAATTCTAAGGGTATCTTGGTTGGGAATTTATAGGGAGGAAAACAAACAATAAATGAAGAGTAAAAGTCCCAAAAGTTGCCTTACTGATGTGGATATACCTTGTTGGAAGTAAAAAGTTATTTCTTAAAAATTGATCTCCAGGGGCTGGAGCAGTGTCGTGGCAGTTAAGGTGCTTGCCTGGCATGCGCTAGTACTCAAGTTCAAACCCCAGCACCACATACACAACAAAGTGTCAGAGGAATGAAAGTCACATGAAAAACTAAATAAAAATTGCTTCTCTGTTTCCTTCTCTCTCTCTCTCTCTCTTTCTCACTGTCCCTTTCTTTTAAAATTGGCTGGAGTGGTGGCTCAGCTGTTACAGACGCTTGTCTGGTATTCGCAAATATTCGAGTTCAAACCCCAGCACCATGTACACAACGAAGTCTTGGAGCAATGAAAGTCACATGAAAAACTAAAATAAAAAATTGTTTCTTTCTCTCTCTCTCTCTCTCTCTCACTGTCCCTCTCAAAAAAAAAAAATTTATCTCCAGCATTGCTTATTCTAATTAGGATGTCTGTATAATTTGTTGTTTTTTTTCCTCAAGGAGTGGTGAAATTAATTGATCATTTGGGTGGTTAAGTGGTAGGTGTTTCCTCTACCTTAGAAGTGACTTTTTAAATAATTTTAAATGTGAAGGAAATTAAGCTTATAATTATGTCCTTAGGATCAAAGTTCTGATCGTACCAGTCTTTCTTCAGTGGGAGCCCCGGATTCTGAATCTACCTCTTTGACAGACGAGGATATTTGCCATGAGTTGGAAGGAGCCACTTCCTCTCAAGAGAGTAGTGCCACTTCGGGGACCAAGGGAATTGATCTCAGCCGAGCAAGCCTGGAAAGTTCTGCCTCCTTAGAAGGTTTGTCTAAACAGTTCTGTTGTATTGCATTTAATTTGTGGTACCTTTACTGTCTTTCATTATGATTTAATTTTGGTTTTAAACTTTGTAAAAAAAATTGCAAAGAAACCCCCCCAAAAAAAGATTAAATCCAAGGCATTTTAGAGAGTTTTCATTACCACTCTCTCATACAGTTCTCTTCCTATTCCCAGGAGAAACTACTTTTTATCCTTCCATTGTTGTTTTTAAAATTTGAGTATAAACCGGGTACGGTGGTGTAGACCTGTAATCCCTGAGGCTTAGAAGGCTGAGGCAGGAGGATCACAAATTTAGAGCCAGTCTCAGCAACTTAGTGAGGCCCTAAACAACTTAACAAGACCCTGATTCTTTTTTTTTTTTATTCAGAAATTTATTTGTTGAATAATCAAACAAACTTCTAACAAAATTATATATATATATATATATATAAAGACCCTGTTTCAAAACAAAAAATAAGGAATAGGAGGAGGTTCTGGGGATGTGGCTCACTGGTTAGGAACCCCTGGTTCAACCCCTAGTACCAAAAAAATAATTAATTAATTATAGGTGTTTTATATATTATTATTACTTCCCTGTCTTCATATTCAAAAGGTAACTCTATAAATTCTTTCCTACCCATTGCTTTTTTTCACTTGACAGTGTATCCTGAAGATCATGCCATATTATCACACAATGTTGTTGCTCATTCATTTTTACATGTGCATAGTTTATCATGCGTGGTTGTATTATACTTTACTTTAACTACTTCCTTATTGATGGACATCAAGTTTCCAGACTTTGCAATGCTATAATATATACATATACATACATACATTTATATATATACATATATATATGTGTCATATTTTTTGCCAGTACATATCTTTAGAACATACTTCAAAATTCTTCCTTGCGATGAAGATGTGGCCATATTCCTTACACAAGGATGTACTATTTTTCATTCCCACTGTCAATATATGAGAATACCTATTTCCCCTCAGCCTGTCAACAAAATAGATTGGCAAACTTCTAGATTTTTACCATTTAATAGGTGAGGAATGTACTGTAGTCATTTATAAGAAATCTCTTATGAAAATGTGTTTGAGCATCTGGTGTTTAATATGGTTTCCTATCCCCCCTATTTCTTGTGAACTGATAGTTAATCTCTTTACAGTTTGCTTTGAAAAGGATTTTTTATTATTGATTTGTTTTTTATAAATTAATTTAATATTTTGAATAGAGTAGGTTAATATTTTATCATTTGTGAAAGTAAAAAAATTCTATATCCTTTCTCACCAATTTTAATGATTATGCTGTTTGTTTTTTAATAAGGAACAGGATCCCTGTCAAAGTTTGCCTTACCTGGGAAATCAGAAATGACATCTTCCCTCAACACAAGTAATGCAAATATCTTCCAGAACTATGCAATGGAGGTATATGATTTTATTCAAAAGAGCATCTTTATAGGGGCTGTAGCAGTGGCTCAGTTTTGGCACTTGCCTCGCATGTGCTAGGATGCGGCTTCAGACCCCAACGTATACAACGGAGTGTTGCAGCAACAAAGGCCATATGGGAGACTGAATAAAATTAATTGATTCTCTCTTTTTAAAAAAACAAAAAAGAGCATCATTATGTACTATTTCATAAAATTTGCATTTCTTAAGTATTTATGGTCCGGTACAGTAATAAAAGTTACATATGTAGTGTCTAAAATTTTAGAATATGTATCTCACTCAAAGTTAAAATCCAGTTTTTGGATATTCATTATTTTAGATTATTGAAGTCATATTATTTTATTAGGGCAGTTCCATTCTTACTTTGAGATTTTTCAAAAAACAAAATTATTTTCCTTTTCAACATTTTATGTATTTATTGTTATGTGTATATTCTCTTTGAGGATTTATGTCATATTATAAACACAACCAATTTTGCTATGCAAACAAATTTTTGATGAGAGTGTAGGAAGCCCTTTTAGCATAGTTGTCAACTTTTTCTATCCTGTTTTCCATTCTGTTAGTTTGATAAAGATCTTTGCAGGGTATGCTACTATATCACATTTTCTTACAATAAGAAGTTATGCTTTTTTACTTTAAAACTTTTTTCTAATTTCTCTGCTTCCAAATATATTTGTGAGTGTGGTTGCTGTTTCATGCTGTTACATTTAAAAACTTGCATATAGCTGGAAAATAAAGGATGAACATTGATGTTACAGTTTACAAAGATTCTGTGGCTTCAGGAATTTGTGTAATTTATTAATGTAACAGCAGCATTTACAGTTATCTACTGCAGTGCTTCTTGAACTGTCTATAGTGATAGACTAGCCTTGGTTTTTATTTAATTCCTAATTTGATACTCCTAAAATACATCAATTACACAACTTAAATGTTACAACAATGTCAAATTACTTTACAGGTTTCTGAGTCCTTCTTTCAATTGTGTTTTTCACAAACCAGTAAGAATTTGTGAATCAGTACTGGTCTAGTGACCAGACTTTAAGTAGCCCTGATCTATAATTACATATACCTATTTGGGTATTAATTCTTGAGTTTATTTTTCCATGAGTAAAATTACAGCAAATTTTATAATAATTATAATGGCAAAAATGTTCACTTCAAGTTTCCCTTTTAGGCAAAAATTATAGAATTAATTTTGCTGAAATATTTAAATATGAATATAGTGAATATGCTTTGTAATGTTTGGATCCTTCTGAATTTTAATTATCCAATAGATTTATTAACTGAAATCATTTTAAGTCATAATATGCACTAACCAACTTGCTATGTAAAGTAAGTGCCATCTTCTCCCCTAGGTTCTCATCTCAAGTTGTTCTCGGTGTAGAACTTGTGATTGTCTTGTCCATGATGAGGAAATTATGGCTGGCTGGACGGCAGATGATTCAAATCTCAATACTACATGCCCGTTCTGTGGCAATCTTTTCTTACCCTTTCTGAATATTGAAATAAGAGATTTAAGACGACCTGGAAGGTAATGGTATGCTTTTTCCCCCTTCATGTTTAAGGATCATATCTCCTAGGTTATATCCTTCCTCAAAAAAACTTCTTTGATTGACATTCCAGATACTTTTTAAAGTCAAGCCCCTCTACAGAAAATATGCACTTTCCATCCTCCTTTTCAAGTCATACAAAGCAGACTTGCATTTCCGCATCAGCCTCCGGTCTAGACACATCTGCTGTCTCTGTTCAAGGGAATTTTGATCTAAATAGGTAAGTATGATTATGGGGAACTATGATTTTTTTTTCTTTTTGGATACTGGATCTTGCTATGTTGCGCAGGCTTGTCTCAAACTCATGGGCTCAAGTTATCCTCCTGCCTCAGCCTTTCAAGTAGTGGGAGCTATAGTTGTACACCACCAGGTACAGTTATGTGAATTATGTTTTTTTAAAGCAAGATTCATTTTTTTAAGAAAGAGGGACAGTGAGAGAGAGAGAGAGAGAGAATGAATTTTATTTAGTTTTTCATGTGACTTTCATTGCTCTAACACTTCATTGTGTACATGGTACATCCTTCGAACTCATGTACTCGCACACGCCAGGCAAGCGCCATAACCACTGAGCCACCACTCTAGCCCCTGTTTACTAGTATTTTAAAGGTTAAAAAAAATCTGTAGAACACTTGAAGTCTAGAATGACCATCTTTTTCTTATCTCCATCTCTTCAGAAGTTAAGTCTATTTTGCTGGTGTGTGGCGCACACCTGTAATCTCTGCAGCTCTGGGAGCTGAGGCAGGAGGATTGCAAGTTCAAAGCTAGCCAGCCTCAGCAATTTAGCAAGGCTCTAAAAGTTTAGTGAGACCTTCTCTCAAAATAAAAAAACAAAAAGGGCTGGGGATGTGGGTAATGGTTAAGCACTCCTGGGTTTAATCCCTGGTAACAATAAATAAATAAAATAAAATAAAGAAAAGAAATTAAGTCAATACTAACATCTATTTTGGAATATTTAATTTTCTACTTAGAATTTAATAATCTAAGAAAATAATTGGAGCTGATATAAAAACTATAAAATTAAAATTTATATTATTATTATACTAAACCTAACATGAATAACCTACACTTAAATACAGAAACTGACTCCATTTTCTAGAAGTGCCAAATAAACCATAAAAAACTGGACAGGTGAAACTCTTGATACCTGCATATGCCAAAAAAAATGATTGCAGGGCACCAGCAAGCTAACATGGCCTATCTGATCTTAAATATTTGTCAGTAAAACCAAAAATCAGTGCATGTACTTTCTCTCATTTTAGATCTGCTGTATCCCTTATCTTTGTCTTTTACTCACTTGTGATTGCTGAAGGAACATGTGTCCATTTCTTCTACTTCATATCCCTAAAGGCTAACATGGTTCCTGCTGTATAAAAGTTGTCCAATAAGTATTTTGAATAAACAAATGAATCTTGACTGTTCATGTGATATAAAGGAAAATTTGTGTGACTGCTATGGTACTTTCAAATATATCCAATTTTAAAGCCCTATAACATATTTCCTTTGATTTATTCTGCTATGTCCAGTTCTGATTCTAAAGAGAAGAACATGGTTCTTCTAGATGAAATAAATTAAATCTACACACTGATATTTTTCTTTTTGTCAATGTCCAAGCAAATCTAAACTGCAGGAAAATTTCTGTGCCCGAAGTATTCAGATCCCTGCTAATAAATCAAAATCAGCAATGTCAAAATGTCCAATATTTCCAATGGCCAGAAGTATTAGTACTTATGGTACCCTGGATAAAGAAGATACTGGAAGACAGAAGCTGTTTCCTACAGGCAGCCTGCCAGCTACTTTACAAGGCGCTACAGTATGTATTTTGGTGTTTCTTAAATTTGGAAATGGATCATTTACATATGATTTTGTTCTCCTTATCCTGAAGAGCCTTATTAGCTTCCATTTTATCATTGTCACAAAGAGTCTTATTACCTTTCTACTCATGAAAATTGACAGTTTTTTTTACAAATAGTTTAGCATCATCCTTATATTTATCATTTTTGGTTTTTATTTATTCAACAGGATTCCTTAGGATTAGAATGGCACCTTCCAAGTCCAGATCCTGTCACTGTTCCATATCTTAGTCCATTGGTGGTATGGAAGGAACTTGAGAGCTTACTGGAAAATGAAGGTGATCATGCAATAACAGTGGCAGACTTTGTGGACCACCATCCAATTGTTTTTTGGAACCTCGTGTGGTATTTTAGACGTCTTGACTTGCCCAGTAACTTACCTGGATTGATTCTTTCTTCTGAACATTGTAATAAGTACTCAAAGGTATGAGAGTAAAAATTAAAAGGCACTGCTGCTGTCACCATCATAATGTTTGCATATTCCTAATGATAAAAAATAAGATTAATTTTTATAATAAGTATTTTAATAACCATATAAATCATTTGAAAAGTAGAATTGTCTTAGGTGCATTTGCAAATATTTTCTCTTATAGTCTAGCAGTAAGACAAAGTCATGATTTTTAGCCTTCTAAATTTTACAGAACATGTACTTGAATTTCTGTTATCATTTCAAGAATAAACTGAAAGCAACTCTCATGAGAAGGGTTTATTGTTAGCCCCACTCACATCTCATACCTCCTTTGAAAGCAAACCTCATTTTTGGAAGATGTCTATAATTCAGATTCAATAAAATAAATATAATTCAATATCAATAAAATTGATATTCTCTCTCTCTCTCTTTTTTTTTAAAGAGAGAGGGACAATGAGAGAAAGAAAGAAAGAGAGAGGGACAGTGAGAGAGAGAGAGAGAGAAACAATTTTATTTAGTTTTCAATGTGGCTTTCTTTTCTCCAAGACTTCGTTGTAAATGTGGTGCTGGGTTTAAACTCGTTTACTTGCGCATGCCTGGCAAGCACCGTAATCGCTGAGCCACTGCTCCAGCTCCAGGATTCTCTCTTTATGGTTTTGTTTTGTTTTTGTTTTTTTAAAGAAAGGGAGGACAGTGAGAGAGAAAGAGAGAAGCAATTTTTTATTTAGTTTTTCATGTGACTTTCATTCCTCGGACACTTCGTTGTGTACGTGGGTGCTGAGGTTTGAACTCGTGTACTCGCGCATGCCAGGCAAGTGCCCTAACCTCCAAGCCATGGCTCCAGCCCCAATATTCTCTCTCTTTAAAAAAAAAAAAAAAAGGAAGTCCTGGGACTGGAGATATAGTGATATAGTTCAATGATAAAGCTCTTACCTAGCACATGGGAGGCCCTGAGTTTGATCCCCAGCAACACCAAAAAAAAAAAAAAAGAAAGAAAGAAAGGAATGGAACTCCTAGATTCATCTTTCTGTGAACCTTGAGAGAAATAAACAGGGACAAGATTAGTCCTTCATGGAACCATTTTTCATTCATTTCAAATACTTTGTAAAATCTACTACATTAGAAATCACGATCTTTTCTATTCTGCCTGTCTTCCTTTAGTAGATATCAAATGCATTCTTAATCATTTTCTGTTTTCTTTTTTCTCCTTCACACTTACAAACTAAACAAAAATTTATAAAGATTTTATGAAATATTTACAAAAAATTATCATGAAAGGATCACTAATGAATGTTTTTATTCTACAACACAGATCCCCCGCCACTGTATGTCTGAAGACAGTAAATATGTTTTAATACAAATGCTATGGGACAACATGAAATTGCATCAGGATCCAGGGCAGCCTTTGTATATTCTCTGGAATGCCCACAGTAAGTGCCACATTAGAACGCTGACTTCATTCATGAGAGAATAATCTCCACTTGCTTTAAATACTAAATTTACATATAACTGATATTCCACTGTACAACTTTTTGTCTTACAGGTCAAAATCGTACTCTTTTGTTTGAGAGTGAGTGTTAAGTTTGATTTTTTTTAGTGCTACCTTTCTATGTAGGTCAAGTTTTTCGGTGATTGGTTTTTGTTTTGGAAGGGTGCTGCATATGTGCTAGAGGGGTTGGTAATGTTTTATGCTGTTCGGCTTTTAGCACATTGCTTGTCCCAGTTTCTTTATTTTTTATTTGTTTCCATCCATGGCTGCTAATTTCCTTCAGGGGATGCATTAAGGGACACTATTTGGGGTTGTCTTTATGAAACCACAAAAACTTCCAGCCTATTTTTGTCATTATTTGCCCCCTTTATTTGTTTGCTTAATTTAGTTTCCTTCTTCATTCTTAGATTTCTATTCCTTTATCTATTGCCCTTAATTTGTTTTTAGTACTTTGTAACTTCTTTAACAGCTCACAGTTGCTATTTTAATTTCTTTCTTCTTCCAACACAGAACAGTTCCTTTATCTGTTCTTGTTCTTTTACAGCCCAAAAGTATCCAATGGTTCATTTATTGCAAAAAAGTGATAATTCATTTAACCAGGAACTATTGAAAAGTATGGTAAAAAGCATTAAAATGAATGACGTCTATGGACCGATGAGTCAGATTTTAGAAACATTAAATAAGTGTCCACATTTTAAAAGACAGCGGTAAGTTATGCACCTAAATGAACATATTACTCTAAGTAGTTATACCTTGTTTGCGTAGTAATTTTTTACAATATCTCATGCTTATTTTAACATAAATATTTTTAGAGAACATATAAACATATAAAATATTAGATACTAATATTTTCTCCATGCTTTTTACCCTCTAGGAGTTTATACAGAGAAATACTATTTCTGTCACTTGTGGCACTGGGAAGAGAAAACATTGATATAGGTAATTCAGTCTAATAAATAATATATAATATTTAAATAGTGTTATATAATTTTCAGTGTTCTTATATTGGTGGTTTTAGTTAATTATATTAAAAGAAAAATTATCATTTTTTGTTGTTGTTACCACAGATTGACCCCAGTGGTGCTAAGCCACATCCCCAGCCCTTTTTTTTATTTTGAGACAGTGAGTGTCCCATTAAGTTACTCAGGTCCTTGCTAAGTTGCTTAGTCTGGGTTTGAACTTGCCGTCCTCCTGCCTCAGCCTCATGAGTCACTGGGATTGCAGTCATGTGCCACTGCACCCAGCTATTTCTTTGATTTATCTATTGTAAAAGGTACTTTGATACTTTGGTAATAATGGTAGTGACAATAATTATAAAAAATAAAATTAGTGTAGCAAGTACTTTCCATATATTATCTGATGTAATTCTCCCAAAAATCCTATGAGAAATTGGTGCTATTATCATTTTCATTTTATTAAGGATACTGAGGATCTGAGGGAATGTAGCTTAATTTCAGCTTTCATTAGAGCCATATTTTAACCAACCAGTCATCATTTCCAATCCAAGGCTTTAACTAATGTGTCATATCACCAATGATATAAAACTTTTTCAGAAAGAACGTAAGGTATCTAAATATATATTTTAGGAGATCCCAGATTTTTTTGGTTGATCGTTTCCTTCCTTCAGTTACTATACTTGGCCTCTTTTTGTATTTTTTTTTGAGATGGGATCTCACTATGTTGTCTAGGCTAGTCTTGAACTCCTGGGCTCTAGACAACCTCTTGCCTCAGCCTGAGTGCTGGGACTACAGGTCTGTGCCTCCGTACCTCCCTAGCTTAACTTCTTAAGTTTCTACTTCCAAGTCCTAAAAAGAAAGAAGAAATAGCAACCTGGTGGGAAAAAAGAGGGAAAAAATTAGGGGTTGATTTAATTTAAATAGCTGTCAGGCATTAAGACACTCAAGTAGAGTTTGGTATTCTGTTTGAAAAGTTATAATATTGAAAATAAGATGATGAAAATGATAATTAATCCATATAACTCTTCTGACTTGAGTGGTTTCTGAGTTGGGAGCCTACTCACTAGTTAATGAGAGAATATGTAGTGGGTCATGATTCTATTAGGTGATTATGCACTGGTCTTAAGAAAAATAATTCTAATTCTTTAGCATCAGCACTTCATTTAATTTTTGAAATGCCAAAACCATTCATAAGTGCCATCAGTCATGATGAGATATAATAAGCATATGTACTATTAGAAGTTCCTCAGCTGTCCCACTGGTGCTGGCCTTTTAACAGCTCACTGAGGAGTGGATAAAAGAGCAGTAGTTAGTGAGTGAAGAAGGCAGCCAATTGCTGCTCTCCATAACTGGGTATCTCAAGGGTTTATCAGGAGATGTCTAGCCAGAAGTGACTGTACCTCTGGGAATTGTCAGCCATCATGCCAGGAAATTGTAGAATTTGGCAATAAAAGTATATGTGGGTAAAATGCCAAGTATCTTATGGAATGATATTATTAGATGAGTGTGATATTTTAAATTAACATTTTAAGGACAAAGACTAATTTAGTTAGAGAGAAAATTAATCTATTCTTGTAGAAAATAGGAGTGGGAACTGACTTACACTAAAATGGTCTTTAAATATTTAGCTTTGATCCAACCCTCATAGAGATCAATTTTTAGTATCTTTGAAAAAAAAGTATGACCCAGAGAAATATAATAAGGGAACACTATACTCAGAAGTCATATTAAATTGCTTATCACCTAATTGAAATAAAGTTGGGAATCTTTAGAGAAGTTCTAATAGAAATGTAAAAATTATTTGAAATCAAGGGATACTTGAAGTGCAGCTGTATTTAACCTGTGATTTTCTTTGAAAACTAATACTGTATGAATGTGTCATGCTACCTTGCCCATTAAAAAGAGGAAGCGAAGGAATAGTTTCAAATCCCAGCCAGGGGGATTGGGGATTTAGCTCAGTGGCAGAGCACTTGCCTAGCACGCGCAAGGCCCTGAGTTCCCCTGAGTTCGGTCCTCAGCCCTGAAAAAAAAAAACAAAAAAAACAAAAAAACAAATCCCAGCCAGGGGACCTTGAGCAGAGTGTTGTGGATGCTTGTTACTTTAGGCTGTGAAACACTGGAAAGTATAAAAATAATACACTTGACAAACGATCCTAAAGTTCAGCTGGAAAAATAATCATGCAGAAATAGGCTAGGATAAATATATAGTAAAGCAAACAATAAGGGAATTGAAATGACATAGTAGAAAATATCTAGTTAACACAAAATAAGGAAGTAATGGAAGAATTGAGGAAGAAACAAAAATAGCAAAATTACAAATATAAATCCTTCTTTATAATTAATTGCATTAAATGTAAATTGATCAAACTCTTCAGCTGAAGGGCACATCTTCTAGAAAAGTGAATTTTAGGCTGTGTTTTGTGGTACACCTGTAATCCCAGCTACTTGCAAGGCTAAGGCAGGAGGAACACAAGTTCAAGGCTGACCTGGGCAATTTAGCAAGACCCTGTCACAAATTAAAATTGAATGCATAGGGATACAGATTATGACTTGCCTAGCATGTGTATATATAAACAACTTTTCTAACTTGACAATAAAAACAATGCAGTTTAAAACTTGATAAAGTATTTGCATGGACATTTCTCCAGAGAAATGATAGGAATGGCTAATAGGTACCAGAAAAGATGCTCAACGTCTTTAGTCATGAAAATTAAAATGACAGTTACATACCACTTCACACCCTCTAGGATAGCTGACATGAGAAAAACAGAAAATAACAAGTGTTGGCAAGGGTATGGAGAAACTGGAACCCTCATTGGTTGCTGGTAGGTATATAAAATTAGGTAGCCAGTGTAGAAACGGCTATTTATCTCTTCAAGATGTTCAACATAGAGTTATTTTATGACCCTGCAATTCCATCCTAGGTGTATACATACTCAGGAGAATTGAAAACATGTTCTTAAAGGAACTTCTACATGAATGTTCATAGCAACATTATTCACAGTAGCCCAAAATTATAAAAATCCACATATATATCACCTAATGAATCAGTAAACAAAATGCAATAGATTTATACAATGGAATATTATTTATCTATTTAAAAGAATGAAGTACTGATACATGCTTCAGCATGGATTAACCTTGAAAACATGCTTAGTAAAAGCTAGTCACAAAAATGTATATGAAAGATCCAGAATTGGCAAATCTGTAATGATAGAAACGAGATTAGTGGTTGCCAGGGGCTAGGAAGCAGGGTGGATGAGTGGTGATTAACTGCTATGAGTTTTCTTTTCAGTAAGATGAAAGGTTCTGAATTACATAGTGGTTACACAATCCTATAAATACATCCCCCAAACTGGATTTTAAACTTAAAATTAATTGTATGGTTTGTTCATTACATTTCAATTTTTGAAAATTAATCTGATACTCAAGGAATGTTATTTAAAGAATCATTAGAGGGGGCTGGAGCGGTGGCTCAGCAGTTGGAGCGCTTACCCAGCGTGTGTGAAGACCCAGGTTCAAACCCCAGCACCACATACACAACTGAGAGTCAGAGAAACAAAGGCCAGATAAGAAAATAAAGCTAATTTTTTCTTTCTCACTCTTTCACTCTCCCTCTCTCTTTTAAAAAAATTAATAATAATAATAATAATAATAATAATAATATAAAAGTCTCATCTATTTCCCATGAGAAATAAGGGGGAAATCATTACATGATATCAGAAGATATTTGGATTTTTTCCCCAGGCTATCCCATAATAGGAAGTTTTGTACACATAAATCAAAATAAATTCCTACTGGGGCAGAAAATTAAACCATAAAAATTAAGAAAATATGGGTAAATTTTTTTTTCTCAATTTTGGTGAGAAAATACCATTACTTATTCTTAATGTATTTATTGAGTATGAAAAAGCAATACCATACACAAAAAATTGTGTATGGTATTTGGTTTTAAATGTTTGTGCGTGGTAAGATTAAAATTAGTCTGTGGACTCCAGCTCTAAAGTACTGTGGACTCTACAGGGTCCCCCAGGAGCTCTAGCTTTGAACTTTGCAGTACTTCAGATGGCAGAAATGTTCTAGAGTTTCCTTCTTGGCCCCTACTTCTGTGGTTCTATAGAATATAGAAACTTGATTGTTGTCCATGTCAGACATAAGTTTTTATGACTTTCTTTGTGAAATTTTGCAGATGCATTTGACAAAGAGTACAAGATGGCATATGATCGTCTCACACCTAGTCAAGTTAAGAGTACTCACAACTGTGATAGACCACCAAGTACAGGAGTGATGGAATGTCGAAAAACCTTTGGAGAACCTTATCTTTAAGATGTGTGTGTGTGTGTGTGGTGTGTGTACATTCAATATATATTGTATAGTCATTGTACAGAGTAATTTCACTTTTAAACTCTCAACATTTTTTCTTCCAGTCTTTGAGAATGAAATTGTAAATGGTTCAGATGGTTCAGAGAGCTTCTGTACAGAATGTTTTCCAAAGAGAATAGTAACAAATAGGGAGAGTAACAAATAGGGAGAAAACCACTTTGTTTCCTGTTTCTTTTCCCTTTAACTCCCCTGTAATAAGTAATTAAGTATTTTTCCAGTAAGAAAATCCCTTAACAAAATTAGTTGCCATAAAATATCACAACTGTCTTATGATTTCTCTTAGAAGAGACAGATAGAAGAATCATGTATGGACCTAAACAGAAATGTAAGATCAAAGTATCTCCTGTTTTCGTAGACTATTCAAATGTTTTGACCATAAAGTTGTATTATATATATTTTAAATTGTTTATAGTAAGTTGATATTTTTTTAATTTTTAAATTTAATATAGCAAAGTTAAAATGAATTTAAACTTATGAAGCAAGTGTTTATTTTCCTTGTCTGCTGTTATTTGAGGTAATTAGTACAGCTGCAGATCTCTATATGTATATCTATATATATATTTTTTATTACTTGGGAAAATTGAATTTTAAAATGTTAGTGCTAGGTCAATGTTGTCCTAGGATTGCATGTTAGCACTGTAAGCCTGACTGAGTGTGTCCTGGCAAAGATGGTGACCACTACCCAGACTGACACATTGAAGCAGAGATTCACTAGACCATGATTCCAAAGTCTCCTCTATTGATAATAGATACATGCAGGACACAAAGGAAGTAGCTCACAATGCAAATATCAACTTAAATTTTAATATTCTACATGAAAACTTACATTGGGAAATATGACAGACAATTGACTGTATTCCAAACTTTACCTTATTTTAATATCTAAAATATTGGGTATGATGTAAATTGTACTATAAAAATTTATCTGAAGTATGAATTACTGGGGTATTATGTTAATACTATACATAAATATTCAAAGTATTTTTTCAACAGTAGAAAAACAATAACCCTCTAATAGTACAGCCAAGTAGAATTTCCCATATTGAGGAACTTAGCTTTTCAACCAGCTTCAGAATCTGAAGTTTTGGGAATCTAAAATGCAGAAATATCCAGAAATCAGATAATAAATTGACTGTTTAAAACACCATGAATATTAAATTGACTTTTGAAAATATGTTTTTCAGCCACATTATTTCTAATATCACTTTCTTTGGATCATTTCCGATGAGGAAAAAGCATCCTTTGGCTGTTAGATTTATGGATTTTTGTGTTTGTGTACAAGTTTGCACAGATTGTCATTAATGAAGTTTCTAGTCGGTTTTCAAGAAGAAAAATGGATGGCCCTAAATTGGATGTGAAGCCTGTAGAGTCCATGACACTGAACCATCTTGAGTCCTGAGACAGATAAGCCGCAGAAAAACCACCTGTTGATCTCTGCCCTTAGTGAATAGCACCAAGCTGAGACATTTCACAGCTTTTCTACTTTGACAAATAATGGAGTTTTAAAATGCAAAACATCTGTTCAGTTTGTTTGGGACTGAACTTGCTTACTTGAAAAACCTGGTGCTATCCACATATATCTGCCTCTCTTTTTGTTGTTGTTGGGTTTTTTTGTTGTTTATTTTGTTTTGTTTTGGTTTGGTTTTTGTTTCCAGTACTGGGATTGAACCCAGGGGCACTTTACCACTGAGCTACATCCCCAGCCCTTTTTAATTTTTTTTAACTTTTAATTTTTTGGGTACTGGGGATTGAACACAGGGGTGCTTTACCACTGATCATTCCCAGCCACCACCACCCCCCTTTTTCTTCTTTTTTAATTTTGAAACAGGGCCTCCCTGAGTTGCTTAGGGCCTTGCTAAATTGCTGAGGCTGGCTTTTGAACTTGCCATCCTCCTGCCTCAGCCTCTGGAGTCTCTGGGATTACAGGCATATGACAATGCCCAATTCCTTCTCTGTTGTAAATATCACTCCAGTTTTATTCTGTACTATTCAGATTCAAGCTTCATATTCTAATAGAGTCTTATGTTCTTTAAATCATTTAAAAGTTGTCAACTGACAAAGACATTTGATAGAAGAGGCTTTTAGCATTGGTAGTAAACATCCCTCCAAACAGGTTGGTTCTCTTCTGGGTTTTGTCCTTTGTTTTCATTCTCTTCTAAGAAAGCTTGCACATTATTTACTTTTTCTTTAATACCAACAATATGAAGGAATCACAGTTTGGTGATTTAAAATATCTGATGAAAAAGACTGAGGCAGAGCCCATTCTTTATGGTTCAAACTCATTTGGAAAAATGAATATAATTTTTCTCCCCTCCCCTCTACTATTTAGAGTTATATTGCCCCTTTTAATCCCCGGGGAACATTTTTGCGAAAGTCAGCCTTTAAAAGTAAAACCTAAAACATGAACAGAAAATGGTAAACCGTGTTCCAAAGAAAATTAAAATAGGGATCATCCTTTAAAATAACTCTATACAAACTTTTTTCAGTTTTCTGTTTTGGAGAATCATGGCCAATCATGTTGGACAGAGATGCCCTTTTACTATGTTATCTATCTCTTATTTTCTTACTTATTTTGTTTATATGTTTAACTTGTGGAAAATAAACCATGCTCTGTGTTAGTATAATTTATTACTTCCTCTCATTATGTTTGAATGTCACATAATTATATTATTATCGTATTTCACAATTATTGTATTTCAGATCTTCAATTTTTTCTTTTTATTGCCAGACAGGGAATGATGTGGCTGTTCATCTTCTGATTTGTCCTTTTTCTGACTTTTCTGGAGTTTTTTCCTTTAAAGCCCTAAAACTACCAGCTTATTTTATTGTAAGATTTTTTAACATGTCTCCGCATTTTCAACAGAAAAGTAACTCCGGAAAATTCATTTTAGGCAATGGATACTGATTTTTACTTTATGCTGATAATTATTATTATACTTTAGTGCAAATAACAAGTCTTGGCTAATTCTATATAGAATTAGGTTGTGTTTTGTGGAAAGAAAATATTTATTTGGAAATATCTAGTAAGTAGTTTAGCTTTATTTTTATATTTTCCACTAGAATTTAAAAGCTACCATTAGACAAAAAGGTAGAAAGCAGGCTACCTCTTTGAGAGGGTCCTTGGCCATTATGCCAGAGGTAGCATGCTATGACCCTTCCTGTTTTGTTACAGCTAAACTGTATTTCAGAATTGAAATCTAGCAGCTGCATCACAGGTTACTTTAAGTACCTGGTGTCTTTTCTTTTCTTTTTTTAAAGAGAGAGGGACAGTGAGAGAGAGAGAGAATCAATCTTTATTCAGTTTTTCATGTGGCTTTCGTTGCTCTGACACTTCGCTACATACATGGTACTGGGGTTCAAATCCATGCCAAGTCATGTCTCCAGCCCCAGTACCTGGTGTCTTTTGATTCCTTCATACTACCCATACTACCTTTCTCCTCTGGTTTAAAGAAAGCACATTTGCTAGCTAAATTATTTTGGTTTACAAAAGTAGCAATATACAAATCGAAAAGGAATTTTCATGTCTGATTCCAAAAGTCTGTGCTGTGCTTGTACTCTGAAATGGTAACAGATTCTTCTGATAAAGTTATTACTGACTTTCCGCAATTGCTTCCTTTGGATGGTTCCCCCCTTTTGTATTTAAAATTTTTTTGTGTCAAATATGATACAGTGATAAAAACCATTGGAACAACTGATAAACTTTTCCATAAATAAAATTCTCCAGCTGTTGTATATTACACCAAAGGACCTGAAGACCAGAATGTGTCTTCAGTTGTACAGGCAGAATTGCCCAGGATATCCTGCAAGGCCCAGGTGATTCCTTGGGAATAACCAGACCTGCTCATGAGCCCTCTCTTTGCATCTTTCATAACATCCAGTCACAGAACATGTTTCAGGCTGCATATGCCGGGCAACTCTCCCACAAAAAAGAAATCAGAGCCAAGGGTATTTATTGGCACCAAGGCCAACCAGTCATCTGCATTTATCTACCACGCCATGCTCTAAATGTTAAATTCCAGTTCCTACCACTTTTTGGTACTAATTCTTTAAATAAATGGTAAGTCCAATATAGGCAATGTATTTTTAAAAAATCAAGCCTCTGATTTGAAAGAACTATTTTCAGATCTATTCATGACACGTAATATAATGTTTGAAATATACAGTAACCACTTAAACACATACCAATCTTCGAATATTTGAAATAGATTCCTTTTTTCAGGTACTATATAGAATCCTAACCCATTTGATTAGGAAGAATTTAACATTTTTAGAAATCTGGCTCAAATATATTGCCAGGACCATCAAGAAAATGCAACCCTATGGAGAATGAAGAGGTCATCATGGAGCCACTCTCTTGTGGTTCAGATGTTCCTGTGGGACAGCTGACTTTCTAGGCTGGATGAATGACCTAGAATGTGTCCCAGGTAACTCTACAGATCATTTGTCTATCAAATGACAGGATTATCCCGGTGTTTTCTTAACATTTTAAGATGATTTTTTTCCCACACTTAGTTGTGTATGTAGTGCTGGGGTTCAAACCTAGGTCCTTACACATGCTCGGCAAGTACTCTACCACTGAGCCACCACTCCAACCCAAGATGATACTTTCTTAAAAAGCATGATTTTTAGTCAGTTGTAGATTTATAAATGTATGACAGAAAATTTAATTTCCAAGCATAACAAATTGATTTTTTAGCAGTTACATAAGTTTTCCATCTTCCTGGAATCTTCTTTTTCTCTCCTCCAGTGAATTCCTACTCTTCTGCCAAGACCCAAATTTCATTTCTTTTTTTTATTAGTTGAATATGGAGTTACAATTGAGGGGGAATCATTATCAAACAATCAAGAACAAATGTATACTTACATAGTTAGCCAAGGCTGATGCCATGTCATGGATGCCCCCCCTTGGGTTCCTCAAGATTCTATGTTTCCCCCAGAAGAACTCCTGTGTTAAATGGACTACTCTTGGAGGTCAGAGATCTCCTTCTGAGATGATTCCCCCATACTCCCTCCAGTCTCCTAGATATCCCCAAATTTCATTTCTTGTACTGGTCCTTTTCTGTCATAATGTGAAGCGATCAGAACTTTCTTCTTTGTAGGTAAAGAGAAATGCCAGATGTTCAGCAAACTAGGAAAAGGATGTTAAGATAAAAAGCATTTTAATTGTTAAATGGATATCTCAGCACTTCATCAATATATAAGGTTTCACTGTTCATCACTCCTCATTCAGCCTGATGAAGAACAGGCTGTCAGTGAGGAGGTAACTTCCTTGAGACTGGTTGGAATTGGCTGCAGACACCAAGTTGGCATCCAGAAATTTGGTATGGGGGTCTCCCTTCCTATTCCTAAGCTATGGCATATGGAGAATTTGCCGTGTGGTCACATCATGAATGAGGGTAGTTATTTTAAGAATATGGAGTTTGAGTAAAATTTCATATTCTTGATCAGTCTTCTCTTGAGCATTCTGACCACATGATCTTAAGACAGGGATGTACTCAATCATGTTTGTAAAACAAAATACCACTGGGATTCATGATTTTTATTGAAATTCAGTAAAAATTACTTCCAAACCATGGAAGTCCTGAAGTAATTAATTAAATGAACCAGCTCATCTTAAAAGATGGAGTACTTTGAACGCCTTAGTCCTCCAACACCAAAATAATGGATCTTTTTTTCCCACATCACATCTGTCCTGTTGTCTTCTTGCTTTTGTGAATCATTCCTCCTGTTGGTAATTAAAGCCATGTTTGCCATCAAATCTACAGTCACCCAAGCTTCTTTTGCTCTGAAACCAGTGAGAGAAAATTTTTTCTAACATGCCCCTTAACTTAATGCTAGTAAAAGCAATAACCAGTGGTATTTAATAGACAAGCATATCAAATCCCACATAAAATATTTAACCACTTTTTTTAAAAAAATACAACTATCTTTTACATTAGCTACCTTATAAATAGTGGTGCTCTTTTGTTCTCAACATGTTGGTATTGTGTTAAGCATTTCCCCTCTGTAAATTGCTGTAAGATCCACTTGTGAACCACACAAGGAATAAGTTAAGCCTTATAATCCTATCTAGGTTGACATAAAAAATAGCATTGCCCCACTGGATCTCTTACTTTATAAACCATATTTGGCTCCACTGACTTTGGGCTCTTTAAAATTACATCCCTTTTTACTCACTAGTGGCAACTATCACTGTAAAACTTGCTAGAGGGCAGAGCCAGGACAACTGAATGCTAATCCCTCAAGGTGACCACTGATGGAAACAGTTCAAACTTGGTTTTCTAATAATTACATATTTTAAAATATCCACTAAAGTATATTTAGTTTTCCTTCCCTCATCTCCACTCCTTCCAACTCAAGAGCAAATTATAAATTTTCATTTTTCAGGCTGCTTCCTGTTTTAATTTCGCTTTTCAGAAATACAACAATAAAAGCTAACATCTTCCTTTTAAGCTCGAAAATACTAGTGTACATTTTACTGGACTATGATGTAGAATGATAATTAATTCCTGTTATACTTTTCTTCCTGTAGCCTTAGCTCCATAATCTCAACAACTGAACATATGACTGCAGGCTCAACAGAACTTCACATGTGAACAGAAAAAGGGGACATATCATCTGTATATGTGGGCTTTGGGCAGAGCCAAGCGAATGAGATGTAGACCCCATCTACATCTTTGGATCAGTGGTTCTTTAGGGAGTTTTTCTTACTTCTGCTGTGCCCATTCCAACCCTAATGCTTAGTTCTTTAATTTAGAAATTCTGACTTCAGGGGTCCTTTGCAGCCTCCGTGTGAGATGTCTTCCTGAGATAGGGTGGGAACTCTACCCCTCCAGGGCTGAAGTTCTCGATCCACAATGAGCTGCAAGGACAGGCTCAGTCCCAGAACACACTCACATCAGAGATTCCAGGCTGCTCAGTTCACTCTCCTTGATTATGTTCATTCTTTCATTAATGTAATAAGTGGTACAACAACTTCTGGCAAGATCTTCTCATCTGTGTCCCTTGTGTACAACAGTGACTGACTCAGACAGAAACAGGGCAGGATATGATTCGATCTTCTAACATCACACTGATTATCAGGAATACAAAGTAAAGAAGGAACATTGTGAAGCCCAAGATCTTGTTCATTTTCCATTTGCATGATGCAATTGAAGAGATCACAAACAGGAGCATGAGAAAAAGCAAAACAATTGCACAGAACAAGCCATTGCTGCTGACTGGCACAGGCTGTAATCCATTGATAAGAGAGAAAAGCAGCCAAGGAGCAGGCAAGCTGCAAGATTTAAAAAAGAATGATGTGACTATTCTTGGTATTTATAATAATCCCATATACTTAATTGCTGTTTTAGTTTACTAAACACTTATTTTTTTACACACTCAAAAAAAAAAACTATAAAGTAGAGCAGAAATGATTAGCCCCATTTCACAGTGAGGAAACTAAGATTTGAGGAAATTAAAAGTACTTGTCCAAGGTTCATAACTAATAATTAGAAGAACCTAGATTAAAACAAGTGCTCTGAGTCAGAACTTTTATTTTTCCTTCCTGCATGCTTTATGACTTCTATATGACTAACACAGATGAGATGAATCTTTTATGACTACAGCCTACCTCAGTATAAGTTTCTTTAAATTCTTTTTTTTCTTTTTTTTTTTTCTTTTTTTTTTAGGGCTGAGGACTGAACTCAGGACCTTGCAAATGTTAGGCAAGCGCTCCGCCACTGAGCTAAATCCCTAACCCCTTTAAATTCTTTAGGGGCTCTCCTGTGCCTCTTTACCACCACCTGCCATTCCTCCCCAATATGCACATACATGTTCAATTTTTTTCTATGTATATATGTGTTTTGCACTGTTGGGGTCAAACCCAGGGCCTCATGCCTGCTATGCAAGCACTCCACAATTCAAATTAGGACATGATTGGGGAAATGAAAATAACCCAGGGCCTCTGCTCTGATGAGGTCCAAAGCACAAGGAAGAGGATGGAAACAGGAAGAGGAAGCAGTTGCTTGTCTATACAAAATGCTTTCTAAAGCCTGTGAGCTAGCAGGAACCCAAAGGCAAACAAGCAGGACTATCAAGGAGTAAAATGACTCCTCCTTCCAACCCCTCCTACACAAACTTGAATGTCTGTATTTGACTGTATTTGGAATGGAATGGAGGAGTTTCACTTGTCAATTCACATTCAATTCTAGTCAGTTACATTTCAGACAGCATCACAGTTCTGTTAATCCATCCACTGCGATGAATGAAGGGAGGATATTGCCTCATAGAAACTAACAATTGTAGATGCCCTTTTATTCCATGTATAACAAGGCAGAAAACCATCAACCAGCCAGTGTAGCGTTTTCCAGTTTTACTTAACATGCCTTGGAACATAACATTGCCACTTACCCGACGGTGATGTCAAATATGTTACTGCCCACTGAGCTTGACACAGCCATGTCTCCCAGGCCTTTCCGAGCAACAATCACACTGGTGATGAGGTCAGGAATTGATGTGCCTGCTGCTAGGATTGTCAAGCCCATAATCTCTTCAGAAATCCCTATTGTTTCACCAACCTGGTAAATAGCAACAGTAGTGAGAAACCATGGCAACAGCAGGTGAAAACCCTCAGTCTCTTCACAGCACCAACCCTGTCCTGTGCGTGAGGAGCTCAGTGCACTCCCTCTGCCTGAGTGACGGACAGGATAATCACAGGGAGAAAGAGTGAGGCCCCTGCTCCAAGCTGCTGGGAGCCACACTGCTCTTCCCTAAATTGAACCAGGAATCTGATACCAGATCTGCCCTCCCTGTCACTCCAACTAACATCTCCCTCAAAGAGCTGCTCGTCCAAAGACCTGTTCATGTTAGCATTTCCAGAAAACAAGGACACCTGTCGTGTGCCCAGAACCAAGTTAGAGGCTGCAAATAGGAGTACTATGCAGACCCTATTCGGGGGGGGGGGGGGTGGCTTGTAAACAATTACAGCTCTGTAAGTGCTATTCCAGGCAGAACAGAAAAGCTGCGGTGCGCAAAGACTAGTAAGATGCCAGGCAGTGGGTGAAACTCATCTGACTGTGAAAGTGTGTGGGATTTCACCAGGTGGAGAGGGGCTGGGTGCATGGCAGAAAAAGCAGGGAATATGGCTGATAAGACATGATCACTGGAATCAGTACAAGGAGCCCTCTGTGTCATTCTACATGTGAGACAAAAGTACTATGCTCACCACCATAAAGTATCTATACTTTTAAGCCTTTACATACAACACAGATGTTCCCCGGGTACTGAAAATTCCTCTTAAAGGGGAAAAAAAAGTGCCCTTGGAATCTGCTGATGCAAGACAGTTCCTGGTGTTCACTCACCTGGTGAGCCCACCACACCATGAGGTATGAGAACATGGCTATCCAAATGATGGATCCCAGGAAGGTGATAACAAAAAGCTTTCTAGACTCCTGTTTTAAAAGGAAGAGAAATAAGTTTCAGAGGCTAAAGATCTTTGACCCTTATGAGGCACCCAAAATCAGTGCCAAGGTCGAATGGAAGTGATGGGAGGATCTGGAGACAGGAATTGAGCTGAGGCGGTCTCTATTGAGCACCTTGAGACAGAGGGGCAAGGAGCCCAGCCTGGAGGGTGATCAGCAGTCACCAAACTCAAGAGGGTTGTTTGCTTGTCCTAGAACCAGATCCATCCAGACATTTGGTTTGGGTTTTGGAATCTCACCGTGCCCCACTCTTGTCTAGACCCAGAGACAGAATTTGGACTACTTTTGAGTGGAGTACATTAGTCAGGCCTTTCCCTGCAAACAGAAATGTTGGGTAGAAATATCAGTATCCATCCTGGTTTTCAGAACATCCCCTTGAAACATGGAGGGGGTATAGTGACATAATTCCCAAATTAAAATCAAGAAACACAGGAATCAAGGAGAAACTAGATCACACCATCTAGCAAGGAACACAAGGCACATGTGCACTCAGAGGCCCCCAATCCTAGTGGCATGTCCCTAAGCACATGATCCCTTCCAAAGCCGCAATCCAGTCCCACATCCTTGTAATCCCTGCCAACCTGGTTTTCCCCTCCTCCTCCTCCCTGGGTCAGGCAGCCTAAGATACAGCTGAGCACACTCACCTGCCTTCGGACATCAGGCACTGTCAGCCACAGTGGGAACACGATGGGCAGGAGGAACAGGTAAACGGCCTGCTTCTGCCTGGTCTCAGGCCAGTCCAGAGACAGAGGCTCCTCACTTTCCTCTTCCTCATCTTCCTCGTCACTGTCGTCATCATCCTCTTCCTCCTCTTCACTGTCACCTCCATCACTTCCCCCTTCACCATCTGCACCTTCCTCCTCATTTTTGGCTTCATCTTGATTTTCAGCATTGACTTCCTGGCCTTCAGTTCCACCTTTGTCACCTTGGGTTTCACCATCTTCTGCTTGGATTTCACCCTCAGCTTTGTGTTCATCTTCTTTTCCTTCTGCATCAGTTTTGCCCTCACCTAGTTGAGTTTCACCTCCACATTTCCCAGTTCCCTCTTCACCAGGTGTTTCACCATCTTCACCTGCCATCACACCTGTGCTCTCTGCTCCAGCCACATCTTCCTGAAATCCAAAGCCAATGGATTAATGTGTGCTGACTGCTCTGCTTGTTTTCCTTCCCAGTTTATCCCCAGTTGTTTTTCTTCTCAGACTGCATCTGAACACTTAAATAGGAGAACACTTAATAAAATTATTCAGCAAAAATCCCATCACTACATTCCTACCCCCATGAATGTCCAACTTTTATTTGATCATTTCCAGGAATGGAGAATTCACCACCTAAAACAGCTTCTGCCATCTTTGACAGCTCAGATTGGATTGAAGTTCATGTTTACATCAAAGTTCTTTCTATACCACCACCACCACCACATATAGCGCCATACAGAGCAAGCCTAGTTACATTTCCACAAGAAAGCTCTCTTCCCTGGGTAAAAGATCCCCAGGCCCAGGGCTGGAGCAGTGGCCCAGCAGTTGGAGCACTTGCCTGGCATGCGCAAGGACCTGGGTTCTAACCCCAACACCACATGCACAACTAAGTTTCAGAGAAACCAACGCCAGACAGAAAATAAGTAAAATTGATTCATTCTCTCTCTCTCTCTCTCTCTCTCTCTCTCCCTCTTTCTTAAAAAAAAAAAAGTCCTTCTATCATTCCCTTGTGCTATAACCTACAGATTATTCCATCTCTTGATGAACTCATTCTAATTAGCTATATTCCATAAGTAGGGCATCCAAAACAATGCAGAACACAAACACAATGAAACAAGAAACACGACTATCACCTCCCTTGTCTTAGATACTAGGCCTCCATTAACGTGGCCCAGTATATGGCATGATATCCTTCTTGGTTACAACACTTTGCTGAGTCTACTAAAACTCCTATATTGTTATAATACCTTGTTTGTATGATACCTATTTTTTGCACATTTTAATGTTCTAGGCACCATAGTAAATGGTTTTATAATAATAGATAGCATTTATTATATTTCATGAGTCAATTTATGACATATAGAATTACACCTATCTTACAGATGGAGAAACTAGGGCAAAGAGAAGGTAAGAAATTTGCTCATAGTCTACACATTTTGTGAATGATAAAGCTGGAATCTGAATGTATATAGTCCCAATTCTTGACCTCTTAACCACAAAGGTACTCTCCTTAGCTAAATGAGACCTCTGGCTCCCAAATCTGGTATCCTGGGGAGCTTTATAAAAATATAGTTTTCCTGATTCTACATGTACCAACTAAATTAACATCTCTGGGACTGGATACCAATAATCTGTATCTGACATTCTCACAAGTGCCAATACAATCATCTGCAGATCCATATTTGAGAACCATGAACTATCTCCACACTAAAAGCCACTGATTCTAAGGGTCCTCAGATTACATCCCCAACTAACCTATAACATGCTAGTACAGTCCCTGAACAATGATCTGGGCTCTGTGCTTATGGAATAAATATGTCATCTATAGCAAATGTCTTGCTGCTGGCACCCCCCAAGGATGTTCAGTGATTCTCAACTCCGCTACATATTAATATCAGCTGGAGACCTTTAAAACCATTGATATCCAAAGGCCTACTCCATATATTCTGACTTAAGGGAGGGATCTGGAAATTTTTTTAAGCTTCCCCCAAATTATTCTATTATGAAACCAGGGTTTGAGAACCTCTGGTGAAGAAGTCAGTTGTTATCTGGTGAGGCCTGTGTTTTGAACTGGTAATGAAGATTTTAGTCTAAAATAATTCTTACCCTCCTCCCTCCACTCCCATCAGAGAGAGAAGACTTCTTGGAGGAAATCAGTCATTTATATCAATAGGTATGGGACTGTCTGATTAGCCCACTATCACCCCTGATAGCGCCATGTGAAAGGATGGCTCCCTTCTTCCACGTTGAAGTTGAGGTGCACCACCACTTTCTGACCAGTGCTGGCTAGATGTAAACTGGATCCTTAGGCTGGAACCTGGCCTAAACAAATTATTTTAAGACTGGGAACCTGTCACTGGTTGATCTTCCTGTGGATGAGAGGCCTAGGGTGGTGATGTAAGGTTGTGTGCTAACAACGAAAAACCAGAGACAGGGTGAGTGACAGAACATGCTCAGGGAAGGGGACTCGAGGGAGGGCAGCAAATGGAGTAAGAAGCCACTTTTTTTTTTACAAGCCACTTTTTTTTTTTACTGAGCTACATTCCAGTCATTGTGTGTGTGTGTGTGAGAGAGAGAGAGAGACTTGGTCTCTCTAAGTTGCCCATGTTGGTCTCAAATGCCTCAGCCTCCCAAGTAGCTGGGAGTATAGGTGTCTGACACCTCACCCAGCTCCAAGCTCCATTTCCTGCAGTGAGATTCCAGAGATACCTCTATGTCCTCTTAATCCTTTTTACTTGAGTTGACCATAATGGGACTCTCAGGACACTCATAAGAGTTTGAACGATGCTGAACCCTAAATTGCTGGACTATGGATGAAATACAATTGAGTGCTTTGGGGTGTTGAAAAGGAAGACAGAGATGGAACTTGCAAGCAACGTGTATTTACTTCAGTCATTCAACCTATTTTGAGCACAGGTGGGTGCCAAGTATTATGTTACCCTCCCTGGTAGAGGCAGAGAAGACTCAGACTTGGATCCTTCTTTCAGGAACCTCACCACTAGTAGGACCTACAAAAGACTCAAAATACAAGAGAGGCAGTGATAAGAGCCCCAGACAGGTGCAGAGTACCGTGGACATTCAGATTTGGGGGCATCAAGGAATCTTCTTGCATTTAAACTGGGCCTGGAGGGGTGGGCAAGATGAGCTATCTGAAGATGGAGGGGGAGCAGCATTCTAGGAGGAAGAAGCCATGTGAGCCAAGGTATCAAGATAGAAAATTTGCACGGAGTCGAGACATTCAGTTTGGCCAGAGCATGGTGGAAGAAGAGTTATAAAGGCAGAGCAGTGTCAAGATGCAAGGCCACGTGGCTGAGGCTGAGGTGCCTGGCCAGGTGCGCAGGCAGTGAGGAGCCTCAAAACTTCGCAGGCCTTTCCCCAGCAGCCCTCCCACGGTGTTCCAAGCTGTCTGGTATCCTGGAGCCACCTAGTCTCACTGTGCTCGAGCTGCCAACAAGCTTACTAACAACTCTTCATGTTCATACAGAGTGTGGCAGTTTATAGTACATCCTTGTACACGCTACCTCACTCATACTGAGATATTAACAGTAAATTTACTGACTCTAGGAGGTCTTTATAGTTTTCAAGTGACTTCAGGGAACCGGCAATGCTTACTCTAGGAGAATGAAACTCAAATAGAATTTCAGACCTTCCGGAGGGAACTATTTTTGGCCAGACAGTCCTTCCCTGGGCTTCTTAAATCCCTGTGCAGAGGCTGGGCGCCTACCTGACCGCCAGGATCCTCCTCCTGATCTCCCTTGACGTCTGGATCTGAGGCTGGTGTGACCGTGACCGTGACCGCAGGGAGCTTGGCTGGCTCCTCCTCTTTAAAGGATAAACATGGGTTAGGTCAGAAGAGTGGACCAGGTTCTGAGGACAGCTGGCAGACACTGCTGTGAGTGACTATAAGACTTTTGGACGTCATGGTCTCAGAAGCGTTGTTGGGAAATTTTCTTATTGGTAGCAAAAGAAAGAAGAGATGATATGAATTTTTCTTGCCCTATCCTCTGAGATGCCTGAAAATGAGAGGACAGCTAGGGAAGTGGTCATGCTTCACAGACAATTCCTAGCCATTGTGACCAAGGAAGCTTTGGACAGCTTGGGCAACTGAAGCAGAGAGAGGGCATTCAGGGTCTGATCCTACTGAATCCTACTGACTTCAAGACAGTAGCTATAAAACCATTGAACAGGATTGAAGTGAGGGAGACTGAGAAAGTCTAGATAGCTAATAGTTTAGATACAGGCTCTCTCACATCTTGACTGTGTGGCTTTGGGCAAGTCTCTTATCTCTCTGAGCCTTCATAGCCTTTTCTATAGAATGGGAAGATTGATGCTCCACCTTCCACCCAGGGTTGCTGAGTGGACCAGGCAGGGCTGGCATGTATAGTCCGTATGGCAATGGCTGTCCAACTTCCCTGATCTTAGTTGCCACACAGATGCTGGACTTCTGTGTCACCAGACCCTTATTGACACCTTCCCTTACTGAGCAGAGCCTTCCCTCACTGGAGTTGCTCGTTTCAGATCAATCACCAACAACACTGTCCTTGTGTAGAAGTAATAGGAAGAAGAAATTGATGAGATTTAGAAAAAAAGAGTGGCAGTCCAATAACCTCCTGGCCTTGCCTTGCCTAAGGAGCACGCAGAATACCGCGCTGAGGCAGCAGCCAAACATGAGAAAGAGACCATACTAGAAGAAGGAGGCTGGAGTAAAACAGACTGCAGGGAGCCTCAGCTTGTCCCTCTGACTGACTGGCTCAGAGAAGCCAAGACTGTGCCTCAATCCCTGCCTGGGCTGGACAGGAGGAAGGGAGGGAGCTGGAGAAACCCCACTGGCTTGGCCATCCTCTCACCTTCTGGTTTGCTTTCTGCTTTGGCCTGAGGTTGGGCTCTGGCCTCCTGATTCAAGCTCTCCTCCTTGTCCTTGGGGAGGCGGGCTGTGAACAAGAAAGGAAACATATCTCATCTGGGACCACAAAAACATCCCTACCATGCCCTTTCATTTAAGATAGCAACTGAGCAGCCAAAGCAGCAGTAAGCAGGAAAAGGCTGACCTGGGGGTCTCCATGTCTGAATCCTGATCCTACCTGGCCTATTCACAGCACCCAATTCACAAACTTGTCTTAAATTCCCTGCACTGTCACTAACCGGCTGTGACCTTGGGCAAATCATCCTCGCAAAGCCTATATCCTCTCTGGTACAATGACATACTTAGACTCAGGAACAAGTACGATTTATTTCCTTTGTGAGCTCAAGTGATAACTGCTTGAGTGATGAATTGAGAAAGATTCTGATCCAAACTTGGTAGAAAAGTACCCGGATTAATCAGTGACTTCTGTGATGGTCAGAGAAAGGGGAAATAATGGCAAGGAAACAAGGTTTTGTCACCCTTGGAGTAGATTATCAGTAAGGTCCTTTTCAGCTTACTTTCTATGAATATGCTAGAAATCAGGGTGATAGCATTCTGTGCGACCTGCTCCAGGGGGACTAGACTACAGGTGGCCATGTTCATGAGCCTTTCCTTTCCAGTCAGCCAATAAGCTCTTGGTCACACCCATTTTGACTCCAGACCCCTGGAATCCAAGCAAGGCCTCCTTCTAGATCCCTGTGCACATGTTTGCTGGAGGCCACAGAGCAACATGCACATGGTGCTGCCCTGATTTCCAGGCAAGGAAAATGGGGAGGGCAGTTCTCTTCTGATGTGACTATGTGCCTGGCAACATGCAAAGTACGTGTTTTTGTTTTTGTTTTGTTTTGTTTCCTTTTCAGTATCAGGGATTAAACCCTGGGACACTCTACCACTCCACTACAGTTCTTTTTATTTTGAGACGGAGTCTTAATAAGTTGCTGAAGATCTCTTTAAGTTGCTGAGGCTGGCCTCGAATTTGCAATCTTCTGACCTCAGCCTCCCATGTCACTGAGATTACATCTGAACACCACCACATGACAGATGCAAAGTACTTTATGCATATAATTTCACTGGGGGAGAAGAAGAAGTGACAAGAGGCTGAGAAACAGGAGCCCAGGAGGATTCTCCTCCCAGCTGTGTAGCCTGGGGCAGGGAGGGTAGGGTGGGGAAGGCAAATGAGAGAGCAAATGTGGTGCCTTGAAATCTGTTCTGGTTCTGCCTCTAAGCACTGGGTTACTTAGGAAACTTGTGCATCTAAGCCTGGATCCTCTCTAAAGAGGCAAAACCATGATACATTCACAGCACTGATAAGAGGGTCCATGAGACAAAATAAAAGTACTTTAGGGGCTGGAGCAGTGGCTCAGCTGTTGGAGCACTTGCCTGGCATGCATGAGGTCCTGGGTTCAAACTCCAGCACCATGTACACAATTAAGTGTCAGAAAAACTAAAGCCAGATGATAAAATAAATAAAATTGATTCTCTCTCTCTCCTTCTCTTTCTTTAAAAAAAAGTGCTTTAATTGCTGCAAAGTGCTAGCTTCACCCATATCATTATGTTAGCACAGATTCAGGAGCCTGATGACATGGGTGTGAATCCCAGACCTGCCACTGGCACTATAGCATGGACTTAGGTGGGTGATTCCTTAACTTCTCTGTACTTTAGCTCTTCTGTAAAAATGAAGATATCAACAGAATAAATTAACTTATACATGAATGTGTTTAAAACAATGCCTGGCACCTAGAAATGATTATCTATGTAAGCATATAACAATGACAATGAGGAGGAGGAACTGGCAGCAGTAGTTGAGAGTGGGTGTCCTTCCCAGGAGAGAAGTCCACCGACAAGACCAAGCACCCAGAGGGTTTCAGTTAGAGGGGACCCTGGAGATCCTCTAATGGATAATGCAGACACTGAAAGGAGACTAAGGAGTCTAGGAAGCTGGGTGGATCAAAGCCTCTGCCAGGGTCCAGGATGACCAGGAAGTAGTTAAATGTGTCTGGATCTTCCTCCTTTCCACCTGTCTCAGAGTTGGTTCAGCTGCAGCTGCCTCTGGCTATGAGCTCCATCAGTAGAACTATCACTGTGACACCTGTGGTCCCTCCAAGTGTCTTAGCACCATGCAGGTCCTCCTGGGAGCTGAGACATGAGGAAGCCAGACAATCCCAGAAGCCCCTTGGCATTAATCAAGCACTGAAATCTTCTGTTGAGTGAGTGTAGCTGTTATCTAAATAGAACTCCCTTGGTTCCAGTGCAGTCATTGAGAACATCTGTTCACTGTTGACTGGAGGAAGTATGAGAAAAACCCTTTGTCTCACATGGCTCATCACACACACTCACCACCTCTCATTTCCCACGCCACTGAGGAAAGCAGGTCAGCAGCAGGGTTCTCCCTATTCCTTCTCTCTCTCTCTCTCTCTCACACACACACACACCAGTTAAACTGCCAGAAGAGGCATGTGACCCTGGAGAGGAAGAGCCTCTCACAGGAAGGTGAACCTTCAGACTGCAAAAAATGGCTCTTTCGCTGATCTCTGTGGAAAGAGTTGGAACACCTGGAAAGAACGGAAACATCTGTACGGCCATCTGGAAACAGCACATGGAAACACAAACATGTATTGGGACAGTCATGGGAACAAAGGCCCTGCAAGGTCCCAGCCTCTCCTGGGTGAGGCCCTCTGAGCAGAGCTGCATTTCAGGGACTCCCGCAGGCATTCATCTCGGGGGCCTGACCCTCCACACCCACAGACATGTACCAAGCATGGTGTTCTTCCCCGAGATAACTCTTTCACTGGCTCCCCAAGTGCTTGTCTCCTCACATGCCCTCTCCCCTCTCAGCATGCCCGGATCATCTCTTTAGCATCAATCTTCTCTGACCTCAGCCTGGGCTGAACATTACATAATCCTGTTAGGACAAGTAGGCCAGCTGGTTAGACACAGAGATAGCCCAGGCAGAGAGCCCTGCAGCCCCTTTCAGGAGAAGGTCTTTATTTCAGGACCTGTCTGGAGTTTTGTGATCTCTGACAGTGGCCAAGCACGATCCAGAGACAGGTGCCCTCCCTGGGCCAGTGCTCATCACCCAGAGGCTGCCCAGTACTGCAGACTCTGCTCTGGAACCCCCAGAGCTATTGCTTTTCTAGAGCTGACACTTAGGTGTGGCCTCTCTCACAGCCTCTGTCAAGGCCCACTTGCGGAATTTCTAAGGAAGGTTTCGTTGCCTTTTCATTGACACTGCTTTTCGCTTCAAGACCTGATGAAAATTTTGGGCCCTTAAACATGTCCCTAAAACAGAAAGGTCAGTCAGTCAGAATGCTCCCTGAGGCTCAGTGCGTCTTCTTTCATATCATTTCAACTCAGCCCTCAGCCCTCCTGCCCAGCTGCATTCTGATCCCTGAGCATTTGCCCAAGAGTCCACCTGCCTCTGACGGGTGTTCGACTTGGGCTCTCAGCCCAAGGAGAGCAGCAGAGTACCTGAGAGGCACCCATCTGGGCCTGAGAAGCATGGTGGGGCAGCTCTCTGGGAGGGAGGCAGAAGGTGGGACTCAGTAAGGTGGATGGCAAGACTCAGCTGCTGCCATCATTTGTCAAGTTCAACATCAGTCAGCTCCCAGCATGTGCTTTGGGATTCCTGACTAGATGGGATTAGCAAGCTTCCTAGAACTCCAGAGATAAATACAGAGCAAAGGGAATGCTAGTCAAGAGCTTCTGGCTTATGGGGCCCTAGAGCATCCCTGACCAGTCAGCGTGCGCCAAGCAGCCTGACTGGAGGTGCTCCGTGGAACACTGGTGCTAGCCCCAACAAAGACCAAAGCAGGGCACAAAGCACTCACGGCCGAACTGCAGGTGAACCCTTTCAGATTTTACAGGAAGGGGCACTGACACAGGGAAGTTGTGGGTTGTGGATACCAAGGACCTTAGCTTCCACCTTCCTTGTGGTCCTCTCTTGGTGAGTCCCCTGTCTAGTCTCTTCCTTGTCTCACAGACTGTCTTTTCCCACCCACACTTTTCTCTGCTAACTCTCTCTTCCCATCCCCAGCCCACAGCCCCTCAGATTTGCAGGTCCCAGTTCTCCAGTTGCAGGAGGGAAGGAGTGGACAGGACTGATGGACAGGTCTGGGGAGGCCTTGCTTACCTTCCCCCAGGGGGTCCAGGCTGTGAATCATGAGCTGGAACATGGTGCTGCGGATGGTGCTGTTGTGCAGAGAGGCTGAGCTGCTCCCTCGGGTCAGCACAGACGGGAGCTGAGCAAGGGGAGAGCCGCACAGGCCTCAGTGGGCCTCTGCCCAAGCCAGGGGAGGAGCCACACAAGGGTCTCCCTCACCTGCCTTTGCCACATAGAGATCAAGAAGAAAGCACAGAAGCCTTATCCTGAGCTCCCTACTTCCTTCATCTCCAAATAGCAGAGGCACAGTGCTTTCTCCTTAGCCTCTCCTCAACTCTTCCAGGTCTGGTCTGTTCTATGTCCTACGTAATTCCGCAAGGTCTTGACAGGGAGCAGACCACGTGTATTAAGGATATCATCTTACCAAAGGTTTTCACTGCCCTGCAAGTACACCGTCCTATAACATCCTGACCCACACACAACACAGACTCCCTGCCTGGGTATAACACTACAGAGCATGATGGTGCTTTATCATTACCCCACCCCAGAGATGAGCAAGGGTATGACCCCCTTCTACAGAAAAGGAATGAAAAACTCAAAGGTAGGTGGTGTATTCAAGGTCATGAGGGGAAGTAAATGAAAGTCAGGCTAGCATGAAGGTCTTCTGATTCCTAGTCCAGTTTTATTTTCTACCTTCGTGTTCAGAGACCATCATAGGCACACACACATATAAACACATTTTACTGTACCCAGATGTGATAAACACTTACTCATAGTGACACATGTAGAAATATTATCTTATTTGCAATAGAACATCCAAAGACAACACTTCAAGGCTCCCCAGCTCTCCAGCCCCCTCATCCCTCTCAGTGTGAAGTGTTCTGCCATCTGGTGGCTGCAGTGACACAGTACTTCACAGCAGGTTAGAGATTTTCTTTGGATGGAAGAAGTTTCTGGTTCCAACCTCTCCTTCCAAGTTCCCCGTGATTCTTTCCATATAACCCACAGACCAAAGACTTCGTAAGATAGAGTTTTCCAGAACCTAAGAAATCTCCGGCCCTTCCAGTGCTCCTCCTATTTTCCTCTTAGTACTGGGGCATTCTAAAACCAGCAGGCTTTTAGAGCAATAAACATACAACATTGGGACTGGAAACTAGGACTTGAGTTTATCTAGTTCAAACAACCATTTTAAAGATGTAAGATGTGAAACCCAAGGTTAGCTCCCAAACTAGCATCTCCTGGAAGGCCACCTGGAGGTGATAGCTCCTGACAACACACCCAGCCTTTTTTGGCTTACCCTGGAAGCTAGAGCACAGCCAGGTTCCCCAACATCAGGGCTATAGCGTCCTGGTTTATGGCTATGTGCTAAGACCCTGCAATGTCCCCACTAGGCAGACTCCATATGGCACCCACCTTCAACTTTTTGTTATCCTGTCGCTCCTCCACCACAATGGTCCCATCATCAGGCTGCAAACAGGAACAGGAATCATAAGAACATAAGAGTCAGATGTCTCTCCCTGCTTCCCTCTCTCTCCAGGGAAACCTTAGGTTGGAACAAAGAAAAACCCAGAATAACCTGGCTTCAGGTGTTTGGACGAGTCTGCCTGCCTTTCTGTCCCTGGATGTGCCATTATCTTCAGTCCCCTCAAAGCCTGCCTCATAGTCCCTTCTGCTCCCTCTTTCCCTCCTCCTTCATCTTCAGGTCTCCACTAAACCATCACCTTCCTCCAGGCAGCTAAGTGTGATTCTCTTTTATAGGTGATTATACCTTCAAAGCACTTTCCAATTTATTTGTATATACAAATACAGCAAAAATTCAATGAATATTTATTAAATGAATGAATAAATGAACAGTTCTCTAAATACACTTAGTCAATTCCGACTCCTCTTGCCTGGTTCATGCCCTTTCCTCTGCCTGAAGCGCCTTCCCCATTTCTCTTGGCCCACATCTGTCCATTTTTCAGAAAATTGTAAAAGAGTTTCCCAAATGCACCCCACTTTTAGTCCAGCTAACTGTGTTTCTCCTCAAGTGTTTTATATATGGCAACAGTGCACCTTTTTGTGATATTAAAATCCAACTGTGTGATCAGATAAGAGCTAGTGTCTTGTGGACACTGTGGGGCAGCCCACTAGGAAGTGGGATAGCCCTGGACAGTTCATGATAGTATTTATCATCTGGATCACTAGTTTGCCACCTACATTCACAGTCTTATAATATCATTTGAAATTTAAAAAAAAATAAGTCATTGGTGGGGCTGCAGCAGTTGCTCAGTGGTTAGAGTGCTTGGTTGGCATGCTTGAGGACCCAGGTTCAAACCCCAGCATTACATACACAGCTAAGTGTTGGAGAAATAAAAACCAAATGAGAAAATAAATAAAATTGATTCTTTCTTTCTCTCTCTCACTCTATCCCTCTCTTTAAAAAGTCATTGTTTAAGTTTTCACATGGATGTATTGTTTACCCAGCAAGACTAGACTCTATTTTTTTTTTAAAGAGAAAGAGACAGCAGGAGAGATAATCAATTTTTATTTAGTTTTTCCACATGGCTTTCCTTGCTCTGAGACTTTGAGTACGTAGTGCTGGGGTTTGAACTCAGGTCCTTGCACATTCCAGGCTGAGCCACTGCTCTAGACACTAGACTCCATTTTTTTTTTTTTGTTTGTCATGCAGTGAACTTCTTTATAATCATCTCTATTGCCTGCGGCATGGTGTATTGTACACAGTAGCTGTTCAGTAAAGGTGAGCTGGAAGAGTAGATACTCCCAAGTTGCCTCCAGCACTATCTTCAGGCAACAGGTCATTAATGGTTGTCCTAGTAATTTTTTACCTTCCATTGCTTCCCTCCCCCAACCAACCTCCACTGCCAAACCAGAAGTGAACTTTGCTATACTCCCTTCTTTGTTCAGCTCAGGAAAAAAAAAAAAAAAAACAGAAATAGTGCCTAATCCAGTCCCACTCACCCACCTATCCAATTCATTTGCTCATTTTTTCCTTACTGAGTAACTGCTGTTTATATAGTGCCAGGCTATTGTCTTTAGAGATAAAAGGTTTAGGACATGAATTCTCTGTCCAGAAAGGACTTGAGACAAATACAACCAACGCAAAACAAAGCAGAATGTGGTTGATAATATGAAAGGCAGAGATAAAGGTGCTGTGCTAAGATGGGCCAGGAAGTCTTCCACAGCAGGTAGAATTTGAGTAAGTTTTAAAGAGTGGGAAAGGCTTGAGTGCTTGAATACACATTGTTGAATGAATGAACATACAAATGAATGAGACAGAATAGAAAGAATCAGTGTGAACATAAAGGGGGCACTGTGCATTTTAACAAATTCCCCTAATTGTTTCATGATACACCTGTAAGATTACTGGGATTTATCCTATCCAACTCTTTCCCAGAGAATTCTCTTTCGAGGCAAAGAAATGTTGAAGGCCAGTCTACCCTTTGGGACGGTTGGCTCTGTCCATAGTCTGTGGGTTCATCATTCATGGCTAACCTCAGAATGCACTTCTAAGTTTCTGAAGTGAAAAACATTCATTTTCTTTTGGTACAACGGACTGAACCCAGCAGCGCTTAACCACTGAGCCACATCCCCAGCCTTTTTTTTTTTTTTTTTTTTTTTTTTGAGATAGGGTCTCACTAAGTTGCTGAGGCTAGCTTTGAACTTGCAATCCTTCTTTCTCAGCCTCTGGAGCCACTGGGATTACAGGGATGTGCCACCATGCCCAGCCACATTCATTTTATCATCAGTAATACTGTGAAATAGGGCTGATATTATTACTATTATTTTGATAGATGAGAAAACTGAAATGAAGAAAGAGTCCATGACTCATTCACATTCACAAAGATAGTGGCAGAACCCTCCGGATCTCCTAATCTTCTTCATTTAGAGAGGTCTCTGATATGGGAATTTTGGGTTTTTCACTGAGTCACATTTTTGTTCCCAGCAAAAATAGGGAAATGAGGTCAAATCTGTATTTTCTAGTAGCTGTTTCAAATTATTGACATTTCAGGTAACTAGATGTAAATGCAAATCTATAATTGTGTGGTTAAGAGGTCCATTAGCTTTTTTTTTTTTTTGTACTGGGGATTGAACCTAGGAGCACTTTACCACTGAGCTACATTCTCAGTTCTTTTTATTTTTTATTTTGAGACAATGGCCTCTGTAAGTTGCCAAGGCTGGCGTCAAACTTGCAATCCTCCTGCCTCAGACTCCTGAGTTGCTGAGATGGCAGGCATGCAACACTGTGCCCGGTTTCCATTTAACAGTCTGACAAGTGCTTTCTGAATATGTCCTTATCATGGACACATTCCTACCTTAGCCTCTCACATCTCACCTTCCTCAGTCTTCATTCTAATCACCCTCACCTCCAAAAATTTGCAAAGGGACAGAGGAAACCCAAGAGGGTGTCCAGATAGCACCTGCGATGCCTCTTGCTAAGAATGAGGAATGGGTCCCCTGCAGCTATATATGGGAACCTGGGGTGGCAAACTGTAGCGGTCCCTCAGAAGCTTGTTCTCCTGACCCCCAATTTCTATCTCCTGCTGATGTAGCAATTTATCTTCTAGAACATTCATAACACACTTCCTCCACTATATGTTTTAGTCTGTGATCTTTTCTTTTTAAAAAAAAAAAAGAGAGACAGAGGGACAGAGAGAGAGAGAGAGAAGGAGATGGAGAATTGATTTTGTTTAGTTTTTCATGTGGCCTTCGTTGCTCTGTCACTTTGATGTGTACACAGGTTAGAACTCATGTCCCCGTGCATGCCAGGCAAGCCCCACAACTGCTGAGCCACCGCTCCAGCCCTGTGATCTTTTCTTAAACATTCATTGGACAAATATTTCCTAAAGCCCCATTCCATCCTGCCCTCACCCACACTACACTCAGTAAGAAGACTTCTCACCATGGTCCTTCACTGAGTACAATCTGCCCTAACCCACTCCTTTTACTATACTGGAAACCCAGGAACCTCCCAGAGTACTGCCTCTCCCTCAAAAAAGCCCATACCGATTAGCTGTCAGACCTAATTCCTGAAAGTTCTCAATTTTGGCCTTGTCTTTCTCCTCTCCCACTGACTACTGATCTGTTCCCTTTTCATTCATTGTCCACCTGTCAGTGGACAGTGAGTATCAGAGCAAAGTACACCACTGCCCCTTCCCCTGCATTCCAGGAGCCCATGTCCTTCGGAGGGCTCCAGACTCAGCCTCATTTGAACCATTCAACATGCAATTAATACAAAAAATATTGAGGTAATTGACATCCATTGTCCCATAATAAGCCTTTGTCCTTTGTATATTTTATACTTTCAGCACATCTCAAAGGTAACTAGCCATGTTTCAAGTACTCAAACTTCATGTAGCTAGTGGCCACCATTCTGGAAAGCCACTCTTCATGCTCTGTCATTCCTCTAGCCTTTGCACACAACTCTGAGACCCACTGCCCCTTCTTCAGTCAGTGAATTGCCTGTCGTTCCAGATTCAGCTAAGCACCACCTCCTCTAGGAAGCCTTCCCTGACTCTCTGGACTGCTCCCAGCAATATGGAATTGGTAAGCACTTACCTACATCATTACACATGACACTAACTATTGGTTTTACTTCTCTGTCTTCCCCACTGAGGAGGATTTACTGTGGAGCTGATGAGGCTGAAGTGTCAGAGCCTCTCTCCTTTACACATATCCCTTTTAAGACTTGCATCTAATTTTGTAGCAATGATTTTATATTCTTTTTCTTAACAAGTATCAGGTAGGTCCCAGGAAGAACCTGGACTAACTCCAGTTCCTGCATTAGGCTGAGCTCCCTGAGACCTGAGAATGTGCCTGATATATATCACCATATCCCGGATCTGACATAGGCCTCACACAGAGGTATTCAAGATGAATGAATGTTGGGGTTCTTTAGGGCTTAATCCTGGGATATCTCTGTCTTTCAGAGAGAGAGTGTGTGTGTGTGTGTGTGTGTGTGTGTGTTGTTTTGTTTTCTTTTTTGTTTGGTCAGCCTTGATTTTAATTACCATGTATTTGTTGGTGATTCAGATTTTTACTTCCAGCCCAGACCTTGTTCCTGACCTTCAGGCTTATTCATGTAACTGCCTCCTGAACATATCTACTTGGAGGTGGTTGATAGGCACCCAAATTCACCATTCCAGAGAAGGAGCTCTTGAGTCTTCCTAAACCTATTCTTCCTCAAGTCTTCTGTTTCAACTGTACAAGCTGAAAAACTGAACATTATTCTTGTCTTCTCCCACTCTCTCACCCTCCACATTCACTTCATCACCAAGTCCAGATGATTCTGTCTTCAAAACATCTTTCAAAGATGTGTGTGTGTGTGTGTGTGTGTGTGTGTGTGTGACACACAGGTCTAGTAACAGGAGTCATTGTCCCCCTCCCACTCAGTTTTGCTTCCTCAGTTCCACTTACCTATGTTCAACTATGGTCTAAAGATGTTAAACAGAAAATTCCAGAAACAAACAATTTATGGGTATTAAAGTGCACTCTATTCTGAACCATGTGATGAAATCTCACACTGTCTCCATCCTGCCTGGGACATGAGTCATCCTTTGTTCAGCATATCCATGCTGTGTATGCTACCTGCCATCTAGTCATTTAGTAGTCCTCTTGGTTATCAGATTAACTGTCTTCTATCATAGTGCTGTGTTGAAAGAATATTTTATTTAACAATGGTACCAAAGTACAAGAGTATTGATGCTGGAAATTTGGAAATTTGCCAGAGTCTGTAAAGTAAATACTATACATATAATTTGCTATTATTAACAGATTCAGTCATCCACTGGGGAATCTTGAAATGTGTCTCCCACAAGTAAGTCTAGACATACACACACACACACACACACACACACACACATACACACACATACTGTAGCATTTTTTTGCAGTGCTGGTTATTGAACCCAGTGCCCCAAGCATGCTAGACAAGTGCTTTATAACTGAACTACATCCCCAGCCCCACAATAGCCTTTTTTTTTTTTTTAAAGAGAGAGGGACAGGGCTAGAGCAGTGGCTCAGTGATTATGGTTACTTGCCTGGCATGTGCAAGTGCACGAGTTCAAACCCCAGCACCATGTACACAACAATGTGTCGGAGCAATGAAAGCCACATGAAAAACTAAATAAAATTGATTCTCTCTCTCTGTCTCTCTCACTGTCCCTCTCAAACAAATAAATAAATAGCAATTCCTGAACTGTTAAGAGTTCCTGAAGAAACCAGACCAAACACTTATGGTGCATCTCCTAGGAATGCTGTGGAAGATTCAAAGCTTGTTTCCCCATTTAGTGGCAATGATGAACCCGATGCTGTGGTCACCCACTCTGTACTTCACCCCAGGCTGGCAGAAGAGAAAAGTGGATGCCCAGGTGTCTTTTATGTCTCTTTTTCTCTCCAAAAAGGAGTTGGCTTATGCTGCCCTCCACTCTGTCCCCTGCTAAGACTTCCCAGGTAGCTAGGGTTATGACTTTGCCTCTCCATCCCTGCTCCTTGGCTCCCACGCACTTTTGTTCCACTTTCCTCTGACTTCAATTTTGGAGCCATGACTGATTGAAAAAGTCCCAATTTCCTAGGCCCCTGACTTTTGCCAAGTAGTGCTTAAAGAAGGGACTCTATTTAGGGAGAGGTATGAACCAGTAAATAAGTGTTAGTGAATATTTGAGCAAGGTATGTTCATTTCTATAATTAAAATTTCATAGTTAAGGCAAAACACTTTACAGGGATGGGTACTTAAATTGAAATGAAAATCAGAATGATTTACTAGATCCAAGCTTAGCTTTTCATAGAGTTGCCTCATGAATACAAAACAGAATGGCTTGCCTCAGATTGCCAGTGAAGTATGGTATAATTTCCCTCTAACCAGATCATAGGCCTTCACCATGAAACACAAAGGTGGTTCCCTCTCCCTCTCTAGCTAAGAAATCCCAGGTGAAACTCCAAATCCATATGTATTTAAAAAACCTTTTTTTTCCTTTTTTTCAGTACTGGGGATCAAACCCAGGGATGTTCTACCACTGAGCTATATCCCCAAGCCTTTTTATTTTTTTATTTTTTTTTTAGTTTTTGATTTTGATTTTTTTTCAAAGAGCGATGGAAAGGGTGAGGAGAGAGAATCAATTTTATTTAGCTTTTCATGTGGCTTTCATTGCTCTGATATTCATTGTGTATGTGGAGTTGGGGTTTGAACCCGTGCCCTCCTACATGCCAGGCAAGTACCACAACTGCTGAGGCACCACTCCAGCCCCTAGTTTTAAATTTTGAGACCAGTTCTCCCTAGGTTGACCAGGGTTGGCTCAACCTTGGGATCCTCCTGCCTCAGCCTCCTAAGAATCTGAGGTTACAGGTATGTACCATTATGCCCAGCTTAAAAAACATTTTTAAATAGCCATAGTTCTTGAGTTATTTGAGACTATTTTAGAAGGTGGTTATTAATACTGGTAAGTCCTGACTGTAGGTTTTTAATTTTAAACACAATACACACATATTTATTTTCAAGTATAGCCAGTAATTCAACTTGCTTTTTGCAAAACAAAGCTGTCAGTTGGAAATCACACTGGATCTGTTTCAACAAATCAGTAGCTGCTTACTGATTGATAAAGCGCTGCTACTAAAGCTCTTTTTTTTTTCCTTTTTTGTACTAGGGATTGATTGAACCCACTGAGCAACATCCCCAGCCCTTTTTATTTTTATATTTTTTATTATTTCTTCGATATAGTCTTACATATTGGAGGGAATCGTTGTTACATATTCATGCATACATGGATATTGACACAGTAAGTTAAGGTCAATCCTAGTCCAGGATCTACCCCCATTTCATCCGTTCTCCAATCTCATGTCTCCTCTGTAATACACCATGCTATAATTGGAAATGAGCATATACATGTATATTAATTTTTTAAATTTCTGAGTTTCTCTGCCTGACTGTGTATAGTTAGGCTTCTCATGGGAGTCAAGTATTCCTAGTTGTATGGATAACCCCCATTATCCCTCCCTCCCCTCTCTGCCTCTCCTTTCTCCCCCATCTTCATAGTTATGGTTCCCCCAGTTCATATGAAATTTCAACTATGGTGAGTGTTTTACATAAACTTACTAACTTTCATCTGTCTTAGGTTTTACTCTAGCTTCCATATATGAGAGAAAATGTTTGGTCCTTAAGTCTCTGTGTTTGGGATATTTCACTTAGCATAATTTTTCCATCTCCATCCATTTGGCTGCAAACACCATGATATTGTTCTAATAGCAGAGTAGAACTCCATTGTGTATATATATATATCATAGTTTTTTAATTCATTCATCCAGCGAGGGGCATCGTGGTTGGTTCCATGGTTTCACTATTGTAAACTGAGCTGCCATAAACATTGATGTGGCTGTGTCTCTGTAGTATGGGGATTCTAGCTTATTTGGGAAAATACCCAGGAGTGGGATAGCTGGATCATAAGGTGGTTCCATCCCTAGTTTTTCTGAGGAGTCTCCACACTGCTTTCCAGCCCAGCCCTTTTTATTTTGAGACAGGGTCTCACTAAGTTTCTTAGGGCCTTGCTAAGTTGTTGAGACTAGCTTTGAACTCAAAATCCTCCTGCATCAGCCTCAAATTGCTGAGATTAAAAGTATATGCCACTGTGCCCAGCTGCTACTAAAGTTCTTGAAGTCTCTTAAGTAGGTTACAAATTCTCTTTTGAAATCATGATAATGGTTCATTTGCTTAGCAAGCTTTACTTTGATGGTCAAGCTCTGATGAAATAGAAGTTTCAGAATTCGTAGAGTTTAAGTAAAAGCCAAGTGGACTCAAAGTACCAGGAGGCAAGTCAGAGGCATTTTGATCACTGCTGGCCTGATATACACCAAGGAGAGGAGAGCCTAGGGGTTCATGGCCAGCCCTCAGCAAGGCCTGCCCTGGGAACTTCTTTAGGAAGGAGATTCCTGTTTCTTTATCTTAAATTACTTAACACATGGTGCCTTCCTTTCCTTTTTAAGCCTGTGGTTCCCTGGTGCACTCATATGGTAGAAAAAGGTGCTGAATGGGAAGTTAGGAAGTTATGATTACAACTCCAGTTCTGACATTTTCTTCTTTTGGGGCCATCCAAAATGAGGCAAAAGGACCTCAGCTGATCAGATTAGACAAATAACCCTTGTGCTGGTTCCTGCCAGAACTTAACTCACTTGGACACAAGACATTATGATAGAATGTTGGAGCTGAACAGGATCGTTTCATGATTATTTTGACTCTGTCATTTCACCTAGAGAGGGGAAGGATCCTATCCACAGTCCCTAGAGGTAGAAGCAGATTAGAAACCAGGTATTCTGGCTCTCTGTTCTGTGCTCTAACCAGAACATATTATTTCAAAACTTGTAAAGGAAGTATGTTTAATCTCCCTTGCCTCCTGTACCTCCCAGACTTTTTGCTGAGTTTGGTCTCTATCCTGTCCACTCATCAAAACTGCTCTGGATTAAGTAGTTAAGTCCTTGTACTCTTTGCACGCAAGGAGCAGGAGAGAAAGGGGGTCTCTGTTCCCTGTGATAACCTTATTTTAGAGTATCAAAGAACAAAGAACTTTGGGACAAGTTTTCAGAGGTTACTTCTCCAATTTAATCTGTTATTCCAGATTATTGAATCATCCAACGAATTTAGCAGGAAAGCCCCATAGAGTGCAAAGAAGTTCTTAGAAAGGAATTTTTGGGCTAAAAAGATCCCAGACTGGCAAGCCTGGTGTCTGGTCTTCAACAGACACAGACAGAAGTCTCTACCCCCAGAGTTGGCTTGTTGGTGGATAAGTGGGGCTCCGATTCTCTCCCATATTGAACAAAACAACAAACATCCCTCCCCTTTCCAAACCCCTGCTCCTCACAAATCTAGAATGTTAACTAACAAGATTCAGTGAAAGTGAGTGTGCTACATAAACTCTGAACACCATGTACATGGAAGAGATTAGCATGTTTCCCTGTCTGGTATCTCCTTGGGCATTCTCCAAAGCCCATTTAAAATGTCATTTCCAAAGACCCAGTGAGACCAACTTGGGTTCAAATGCCTGTTTGCTGTGTGACCTTGAACAAATGGCTTAACATCCTTAGGCCTCACTTTCCTCTCCTGCAAATGAGGATCATCATAACAATCACTTTATGGAGTGATTAGGAGTTGAGTCACAGTCATATTTGCAAAGGCCCCCCACATAGTGCCTGACAGATCATAGGTACTATGTAAATGTGGAATAAACAGCAAGGAAACCAGAGCATCCATGTCTTGAGGTTTGACCCAGCTCCTTCCGATCTTCAGTCCCTGGCTTCACCCACCCAGTCATTCCAAAGCAGTCAGAGACGCCCAACCAGATTTCCTTACCTTGCTGAGGTTCCCCAGGGTCATGACCTTAGTTACTGGTCTCCTTTTGAGCTGCTCTTTCACAAAGACCTCTATCTGCTTGTTCCACTTCATGACAAACACATAGAGTGCATAGGCTAGCAGCAGCAGCAGACTCTCCCACCAGGTGATGAGGCTGTCCAGGAAGAAGAGGATGAGCATCGACAAGTCAAGGATGTAAAAGGAGACGTCACGGAACAACGGCCACCAGGTGAGGTTGAGTATCTCCCGGGAGAAGAGGGAACAGGTGCCAATGACAAAGAGAATGTTGAACACAGCAGAGCCCACAATGGTACCAATACCAACGTTGCTATGGGATATGAAGACTCCAATGAGGGAGGTGAAGAGCTCAGGGGCAGAGCCACCAGCAGCCATGAAAGTAGCACCTGCAACATCCTCAGAGATCTGCAGCTTCTCTGTGATGACACCCAGGGCTGGCACAAAAAACTCATCACACACAATGGCCAAGGCCACAAACACGTACATCATGCCAAAAATATGCAGGACCACCCAGCCTTGCTGCCGTTCCTCCACGCTGAACAGGTCTGGGGGGTACTCTCCCCGGGGATGGTCTGGCCAGCTGGGAAGCAGCACTGAAGGACTAGGACTGGATGCCTCTGAGAAGAGGGATGTTGTCAGGCTTGGGGATGGGCTGGTGGGAATAGCTGGGGCTGGTTCCACAACCACACAGTGATGGATCTGGATGGTGGGATTTGCCCTGACTTTGGGAGTTACAGAGGTCCTGGGTGCTGTGGAAGTTTTCTTTGCCAGCTCCTGGATGGTGGCTGAGGCTGCTCTGATGGAGGGTGCACTGGTTCTGGTCAATGGATTCCTAATTCTCCAGGTGGCAGTAGAGGCTTTGGTTTTTGCTGGGCTTCTGCCCATCATGGTACTTCTTATCACTTGCCTCACAGATACAGGTGAGGTGTGCTCCAGAACTGCTCCTTGAGGAGTCATCAGGTTGTCCTTTCCCACTAACCTCCGGGGGTTGGATGAGCTGCTATTTTCCATTCTTCTGGGGGTGGTCAGGGTGCTTTTTTCCACTATACTCCTCAGAGAAGTCAAGACATTTTTTTCTACATCATGTGTCAGGAAAGTTGGGGTGTTTTTAACCATTCTCTGGTGGGTAGCTGGGGAGGTTTCTTCCACTATCCTCTTGGGAGATCTGGTCTCCAATATCTCATAGGTTGCCATGACATCACTGTCTTCCACTCTTGTCCTGGGGTTGAAGGCATGGTGTGTTTCCTTTGTCAAGAATGTGGATGGTGCATAAGTGTCCACTGTTTCACTAGGGGGAGCTGTGGTGTACCTCTTCATATTTCCCCTGGCTTGAGTTCGATTGTAGCTCTTCATTTCTCCCCTGGATGATGAGTTATAATTTTTTACAGTTTGTCTACTTGAAGTTAGGATATAGTGATTCAGTACTCTACTAGGTATGGTTGGACTATTTTCCTTCACTATTTCTGTACCTGTTGCTGTTGGGCTATAATTATGCTTTGGTGTTGGTGGAGTGGTCTTGGCAATTCTTTTGGGTGTTCTGAGGGTGTTTTCCATTGTCGTGCTAGGTGTTGCTTGATCCCTGCCCACTGTGGCTTGGGGTACCAACATCTCACCCTCCGTTTCAGAGCTAGCTTTTGGAGAGTCACTGCTCACCATCGTCATCTCATCATTAGGGAGGTCCCGGATAGCCAATTTTATAGGCTGTTGGGAAGAGACATCTGCCCACAGTGAGGGGAGGCCCCATGGTCTCCTCAGTTGCTGATAAGTAGAACCAATAATCAACACTCCCAATAGAAAGAGGAAGCGACTCCAATGAAGCCGCCTTGGCCAGAGTAACCGCTTCTCCTGCAGCCCCATCCTGATCAATTTCCCCATGATGGCAAGTTATATCTTACAGAAGGCCCCTCATTCTGTCCATGGTGAGACAGCAGCTGCTCTGAGATTCAGGTTGGTGATTAGGAAAGATTTCTCCATGAAGTACAGCTGGGGATATCCACAAACCTGGTAAGGAAAAGAAGTTATTTGTTCCCAAAAGGAGATCTGGGATCCAAAACTCTCTGATCTGGAAAACGGTGATGATGGGAACCTCAGGAACACAAAAATATCATGCAGGGGGATTTGTTGGGGGAGGGGGTGGACATTTGTTTCTGCTGGAATAAACTAGCCCTACCCCTTGATCCAGGGAACAATTCCTGCTTTCAGGAGAAAGAGTATTGGGGTGGGAGTGGGGTGGTCCTCCTGCTGTGTAGGCATGCTGGCAACTGAGGTCCCTATGTGGGGTCCTGCATGCTCCTCCCTGAGTCCTCCCTGGGCTCCAGCAAAGGTTCTGCCAGTACTCCTCAGGTCCAAGCCTAAGTTGCTGAAAGTTCAGTCACGCACAGCTTGTGCTCAGGCCACAGATCTCACCTTATCAAAGGCAGGAAGCAGGTACGGAGATACGATTTTAAACTATAGGCAGTAACAGGAAGCAGTAGAGGACACTGTTAGGGATATTAACACTTCATGTGTTTTGCTTTGCTTTATTTTGTTTTGTTTTGTTGGACTCTCTTAAAATGGTTTCACTGTATCATCCAGGAAGGACATAGTTTAAAAGTTAATGTCATGGAGCTTCCCACACAGAGTGGCATAGTGGGAGGAACATGGGAAATGGGGCCAAAGGCCTGGATTCTCAGTTCTGCTGCTTATTAGTCATGTCATCCTAAACAGGCAGAACAGTGCCTTGTCTGTGAAATGGGTACGATAGCATATATAGATTATAAGATGACCTCTGGAAGGACATCTGGGGAAGGGAAAGAGGATGAGAGGTCAGACTTACTTTTCACTCTAAATCTTATTACTTTGACCTTTTTATCATGCATGCTATAATATTTTAAATTTAATTTAAATGTAATAACAAAGGCTATGTAAATAACAATGGTATTAATGTCACAAGAATTCTGAGACTTACCTTTCACATAAGTTCTGTGAAAAGCATTGGACAGAATAAAGTACTACATAGGGTTAGTTTCACATAAGGACACAGGAAGGAAGAACACAAAAGGCCTTCAAAGAATACTCATTTTAGAAAGGGCATTGAGGCCCAGCCCAGGTAAAATTTATTAAATTTCTAATCAATATACACAGATACTACAAAACAATAACTAGAAATGACTGGTTTTGCATGTGATAATAATCTATTAGGAATGAACAGATACACTTTCCATGTGAGACATGAAGATACTTAGAGGAGATGTGATTTGTTTAAGGTAACATATTAGTGGCTAATGAGACTCTTAATTCCCCAATCTTTCCAGTATAGCATGCTAATTAGAAGTACAAAAGCAATTCTCTTAAAAAGCAAAAGAGAGAGAAGCAAAAGAAGTAGGAATAAGTGAACTTTCTTCTCTGTCCTTGATTGATATAATTTTCTTTCCATTATCTCTCTCTAGTCATCCTGTCCTTGACTTGAACTCAGTACTTCTCAGCAAACCCACTGTCTCCCACAGAAACTTCAAGGGTTCTCTCTCCTCTCAGTGTGCTTGTGTAATAGAGGTGAGCTGCACTTAAACTGATCCCTCCTACCCAAGTACATCATTTACCTTTAAACCTTGACATCTGGGTATCTTCTCAGTTCCAGAAACTTGTCAGAATCCAGAGTCTCAATGAGTAGGTCTGCAACTGGACAGCATGGAACACCCCATTCTTCTGCCCCCAGCTCCTCTCTGGAATCCTAATTCAAAGCAGGGTCGAGTGTGAAGGGCATGTCAGGGGAAGAATATCCAATCATGGCTAATACCCCTCCTCTAAGAAGCTTATCAGGGTGTTTTATAAGTTCTGGGTCCCAGTGCCTTTGACCAAGCCTGAGGGGGTGGCCCTTCCAGCAGGGACACAGGTGGAGTCTCTGTGGGCCCCCCAGAGTAAATGGGGAACTATGCAAAATCATTTCCATGGTATGGGAATGAAAGGTCATCCAGGGTTTACAGCCTTAGGCAATGGAAAAATCTGGGAAGATTCAGAAGGCACTCAGGAAAACAAGAGAAAGTGCATAGGTCTTAAGAGATCAGAAGACCTCAGTTAGCACTAGGCTCCACTTGCTACAGGGTTCTAATGTAAACAAAATATAAATGTGGGATAATAATACCTGTCCTATTGGTAGGGTAGACATGAAAATCAAGATTAAAATTGAGGGATTATGAAATACCTTACAAATTTTAGAGCATTTTACACATGCAATATATTTTATTAGGCCTAAAGGAAATCCATGGGAGAGCAGGCTGGGAAGGACCTCATCTTAAGGTAAACTGAGGGGTCGACTCCCTGAGCCTCCTGTACCTCCAGCCCATGACTTGGGAGTTGACTGGAGTAGAAGCGGTGTAAGGCAGTTGCGGGGTGGGGGTCTCAGGACCCTACAGCAGTGGTCAGCCTGGAAGCCACTTCACTCATTCCGCTACCTCTACTTGATATTTACCAATTTCTCCCCTCCTCTCTTCCCTGTTTCTTCCAGGATACATTGATGGCATGCTGCCTTAATCTGAAACAGCTGGTAATCCTTCACAGCTTCACCTCTGTCTCGTGGCACCCAGAAGGTAACCCACTCCCTGTGCTGAAGCCCACACTAGTGCTACCTCCAGTGGAAGAGGCAGCTTCACCTTTGTGACCTGGGCTCACTCTGGATGCTGGAGCCTGGAGATGGGAACTCAGATTTGCTAGTTACCCACCCTTGAATTTGTGCTGCTATGGGCAGAAGCAGATCTAGTTCCTTCCTTCTCATACCAATTATCTCAGTCTCATCTGCCCCAGAAAGATGGAAAAAGGAATACAATTCATGAAGTGGAATTATGAGTGATTTTTATGGAAAAATTCCATTATTTTTACAATGTTATTTATACAATATGAAAAATTTAGGAGAGAAGCAAATTTCCAGAAAACAGATTCCTTTCTCTCTTACGCTCATAAATGTTGCTAATGAATTCTTCCTTGTGTCTAACCTAAATCTTACTTGCTGGAGGTGAACCTAGTTCCACCTGTTTTATTCTCATGCTGTTATGGCACATTTTGAAATTCAATAGGCCATAGAAAGTTTTGCTCTATCATCTGCACTAGCCGTGTGAGTTTAGACAAATTACTTAACTTCTCAGGGCTATAAGTGGATCTCTCATCCTGTACAATGAGGTTGATAATGTCATTACCTGCCTGATAGGGTTGTTGTGAGGAATAAATTAATATGCAAAACATATTAATGTGGCTGGTACTGTTATTTTTATTACTATTCTACTTTTAGAGGTCACAGACCCCACTTGCTGCTGAAGATTATAGGGGAGTGTTAGAGAGGGCAGCAGTCCTCATGCCTTCCATTGTTTCAACACTCCACTGAGTATTTATTAGCATCATCATCTGATTAATGCATGTTTCTCTCACTAACAGGTGAGCTCAAAGAAGACAGTGCCTGTGTGTCTTATTTACTCCTGAATCCCCAGAGCCCAGGATGATGCCTGGCATTGATAAGTATATTCAACAAATAAATATATTTGTTGCCAGACTAAAACATTACAGCAAATAAGGAAGATGCTGGCACCTGGGCTGCATCTGGATTGAGTGAGGAAGGCCTACTCAAAGACTTATGGCCTCTCAGAGAGCAAGTGACTGTAGAAAGGCCAGCATGACTCCAGAGGGGAAGTTGATCTTATTTTTTCTACAAAGTAGTTACATTTTATACTCTCCCCTCCAACAGGGTGGCGGGACAGGTGCAGCATACCAGCTCTGACCCTCACAATAATATCAGGGGCTGAGGAAGGCAGGGCTTAGAGGATTGACAGGACAGCAAGGAGGGCTTTCTTTGCCCTACAAACCTTGAGGCTTTTCCCACCTTCTACTAGAACAGAAGAAAAAGGGAATGAGACTTTTCATCTGATGTGGAGGACTTATGGGTGAGGCTGGTTTATTTCTGGGCCTCTATCAGGAGTTGAAACCAACTCTACAGTTGCATAGTGAAAAGTGGACACTATTTGACAAAGATGGCAAACATAAATGCTTTCAGAGCCTGGGTGGATAAAGAAAACATCAGGGTTGACAGAGAATACTGAGGACTACATGGATAGACCACCAAGAGGCACAGCAATGTCAAACCATTTAAAAATAGAAAGGGACAAAAAAAAATGGTTTACAGGCTGACTTTAACCCATAGGTACCCCTCTGCAACCTCTAGTAAGGCAACAAACTTGACCAGGAGCAAGTCTCCCAAGGTCTCTCATTCTCAGGTTCTTCATATATAAAACTAGGAAAAATAAGAATCTTCCTAGAACTGCAATAAGAATTAACAGTGAATGATCCTGTGGAGAAGCACTCTGATCTGCCAAACACTGAATAATGTCACAGCCTCAGACCTTTCGTTTATGTTTTGTTATGTTGTTTATAGAATTAAAAATAACTGTAGGTTATCACTGATGGACACAAACAAAAGGTCATCTGAAGATGCTTCAACTCTCCAGTCCAGTATCAGGAACAGACCTTTCAGGTTGAGGGCAACTCAAAGGTAGAGTTTTATCCTCATGGTCAGGTATCCATCCAGAGGGTCTGATAAAAGGTCAGACAGGTAGATCCAAGGGTTTCAGTGTGGCCAAGCAGGAACCCAAGCAGTGCCAGTATGATTCATAACCTCCTTCCAAGTAAGTGAGAAATAGCCTATTAAGTGAACCTTACCATGACAAATCTAATTTTACAAAGGAATGATAACTGAGGCACAGTGAGATAAGTTATAGTACCCTGTAAATTGATAAAGACTAAGAAATTTAAATAACACCCAGAGTTGATGAAGACAGGGAGTACAAATTGGGTACAGCAACCTTTTGTAAATTTGATTATGTCCCTTCTACACTTCACCTTGGTTAAAGTAAAAGTCCTTACAATGGACTACAAGGACTATTTACACATTGCTTATAATGGAAAAAAAACCTGTAATCTGTGTAAATGTCAATAGAAAACTGGTCCATAAATTGTGGCACATCTTTCCAATAGTCAATTATACATAGCCGTTAAAAGAAATGAAGCTTGCCAGGAAAAGTGGTGCACACCTATAATCCCAGCTACTTAGGAGGTTGAGGCAAGAGGATTCCACATTTGAGGCCAGCCTGAACAACTTAGTGAGATGTGTCTCAAAATAAAAAAATAAGGAGTTGGGGATTTATCTCAGTGGCAGAGCACTTGCCTAGCATGCACAAGGCCCCAAGTTCAGTCCTCAGTCCTGAAAGAATAAATAAATAAATAAATAAATAAATAAAAGGATTAGAAATGTGGCCCAGTGTAGAGCACCCCTAGGTCCAAACCCTGATACTGGCACTGCTATTAAAAAACAGTTGATGTTCAATATAAGAAATAATCAATAATAATAAATGCAAAGTATAGAACAGAATATATAACATTACTGCATTTAAAGTATTAAATATGTTGTATTATATAATGTATACCCATAAAAATAGGTATGTAGAGACAATTTTGCAAAGATTATGAGGAATGACTGTAATTCTGTCACCAATAGATGTAGAATGAACAAAAACAAACAGATAAACAACTCCCTGGTGTTTCATCTCTCCAAGCTAGTGGCTGGAACCATACTTGAGGCAGGGAGATATAAATAGTTACTTCTAGAAAAGAAAATGCTTATTTTTCAATTTGAAATTGAATTTCAAGATTGAAGACTGAATTGATAGAATCTGGGTGAAGGGTACAGGGGGATTTATTATGCTATTCCCCCTATTTTTCTATGTTTGAAATTTTCTATAATTTTTTTTAGAAGACAGAGGATCATATCTATGATTTCTTGGGACTCCTTTGGTGAAAACAGTGGAATGGGGAGAAGGTAATGCCAGGGGGAAAGGGATCACCTAGAGCTTGTACATATGATTTAGGAGTGAACAGGATCCAGACTAGAGAGGACAGGAAGGAAGAAGTTACACAAAGGACAGGCCAGGGACTGTGAGAGGGGAGAAAAGAATGGAAGAAGGCAGTGGTCCCCCTGCTTTATCTCTCTTTTCTCCCTACTTACTACTTACCCTTCATATCTGTAGATGAAAAATCATCTTGGGAACATAGCAGCTAAGATTATTGGGCACTTGGGCACAAAGCCATGAAATTCCAATTCAGTCAGCAGGGCCTCGGAATCTGCATTTTCTACATGTGCCCTAGAAGAAGCAGATATCTGGACCTCCCTGTGAGCCCCAATACCTAGACCCTGCTTAGTGTTTCTGTCACTAACCTTTGTTTTGCCAGACTATGACCAAACCACTTTGTCTTTGAGAGCCTCTGACAGCAGTATACTGCTTCAAGACAGGAAAAATATTAAGGGACTGGAAGATTACGCAAAGGAAGCTGTTTATTGATTTCCTTTAATGTACCGGTGGGAACATGCAAATGCTGAGGGTCTCCAGTAGAGAAAAGAAATTCATTATCCCTTCTAGCCAATATTCTCTGATTTTATATTCTTTGAACAACCTTCTGATTTTTAATGGGACTCCAAGAAGGAGGAAAAAAAATCAAAACACTTAATGTTTGCCATAAGTGACATGGTCCTCTTAACAGATGTATTCTTTTATCATCAATTTCAATAAATTGATCTTTTGCCTTCCAAATTTTCGGAAAGCCTGTTATTCAGAAGAATCAGTTTCACCCATCAGCAAAATTAATAAACTTAAGCTTTAGGACTGGGTAAGACAATGAATCAGACCAGGGATCTGAGCTGGAACTATCAGAACAGCAACCCAGTGACTGAGTCATCACTGCACATTCTTGGCCACATTCCTTTGAATTGAGAAAAAGTAAGTAATCAGGCTGCAGCCTTACTTACCTAGAACTCAGTGCCTGCTCAGACATAACAAGATCTTGAGAGGGTGAGACCAGCCAGGTTGAGGAAAGAAGTTTTGAAGCCAATTGGGCAGTTTGCAGGCCCAGGGCTTTGACGCTCAGAATGTATTCCCAGTCTTCCCAGAGAATGATGAGTCTTTCTCTGTCGCTTTTGATATAAAACGGAGATGGAAAAGAACTACACGCGATTGAACCCACACTCTCCCACAGAACAAGCTGTGAAAAACTCAGACAGACTTGGTTGTTCAGTTCAAAGCACTTCCCTGACTTGTCCCACGCCCTATTTCACCCCATCCTAGCTAAAAGATAAAGAGGAAAATGCCTAAGGCCTTCTAGAAGAGGCCTTTCTGTTCCCACTTGTAACCTATGTGGTACAACATTGTGCTTTGATCTACAACCTTGAACCAGTGGCCTGCTGGCATGCATTCAAACCTACCTCTAGGTAGCATTCCCTGGCTCCCTAAAAGATTAGAAAGTCATCTATTGCCCCCTTAAGGCGCAGACCGGGTGGGGAAGCAGATGGCTAGAGAGGCAGTCAGGGAGGAGGGCTGCTTCCGGGGAAGCCTGAGTGCAAATCCCTGGCCTAGCTAGGGGGAACTTCTTTGGGGGTGGGGTGGGGAGGTGTACTGAGGATTAAACCCAGGGGCGCCTTAACACTAAGTCAAGCCCCCAGCTCTTTTTATTTTTCAGGGTCTTGAGAAGTTGCTGAGGCTCCTGAGTCGCTGGGATTACAGGTCTGTGGCCACCATGCCCAGGGTAGAGGGATCTGGGAACCATCCCTCTCCATCCCTCCAAGACTGGGAGATAATGTGAATATGCGAGCTGAGGCCAGCGTCCAAGACGTCAAGACTTGACGTAAATTGGGTTCAGATGCGCTAAGAAAAATATACAGGTTGCTAAGTGGGAGCATTCCTCATCCAGGAATTATATTTTTAGAAGTTTCTGTCAACTAGTTCAGTGGATACGCGGGAGGGGTATGAAGAGACAAACAGCAGGTAACTGGGCAGAAGTGCGAAGGGGTCCCAGTCACCCGGCCAGGTGATGCCCCGGGGTCAGTGAGGAAAGGGGCCGGAGGCAAATGGGGTGAGGGCGGGTGAGGGCGGGAAGGGACAGACCCTGCCCGCGCTCTGCAAAGATGGGGGCTTGAGGCAGTGCGGGCGCGGAGAAGGACGCGCCCCCTGGCGTCCGTGCCGAGCCCCGGCGCGCCGCGGCCGTTCTTGAGGACCCGCCCAGCCCGCTCGCGGCGCGGGCGCCGGGTTCCGTTTCGCCGCGCGGCCCTGTAGTTCCGGCTGTGGCGCGCGGGCGGAAAGTTTAAGTGGCTGGACCGTGGCCGGCGATGGGCTAGGGGTGAGTGGCGCAGGCCGTAGGCCGGGGCTCGCCTTTCGTGACTTCCGGGACTACGGGCGAAAGGGTCAGGGGTGAAAAGCCACGCGGGGCCTGCGCCCGGCCGCCTTGGCGCCCCGCGAAGGCGCTGGTTGCGGGGCCCTGCTCGCGGCCTCCTCTCCTCCTGCGGCCCGGGGTCTCCAGCTCCGCGTAAAGCTCACGATTTCCCCCTCTCCCGTCTGGCCCTGAGACGCAACCCGACCTCATCTGCTTCTGACTGATTTTAAAGGTAAAATACGTCCGGGTGTGGGCGTTGTGCGTTCCAGGCTGGAGTCGGGAGCCGCGGCTGCGCCCCTGAGCCGGACCGAGCGCCGCCTCTGGACGAGGGAGGCGGACCCGGGAGCCCCGGAGGACTGGGGACGTAGCCGTAGCCGGCGAGTGGAGCCCCGGCTCCAGAGCCAGATTTCGCAAAATAAGTTGTTTTTAAGTGAACGAGCTGATTATCACCTGCAGGGGAGAGTGAAGAACGTGGAGCTGGTGGAGGGGACCGAGGTGCGTTCTCTGCAGCGCGCTTTCGGAGGAGGTCGCAAGTGGCGCCTGCAGACTGGGGGGGTCACAGCAACCCGAGGAGGACGGCGTCGTGTTCCCCCAACTTCCCCACGCTAGCGGGCAGGGATTTTTATTTTATTTTTTCGTGAGGCCTAGGCTGCTGGAGTGAACTGGTCTTCGGGAACAGTAGCTTCCCTCTCTTACCGTGGTGCTTACAAACGGAGTACTAAGTTGGCTTCCCAGGACTTTGCCACTGTTGAGATGCGTTTGGGAGCGGCCCCAAGTGAAGTCAGGAGAAAGAGCCAGCTTCAGAGGTGTCTTAGGAGAAGCAGGCCTGCCAGACTGGTAGCTGTGGCTACCTTGCCATGAAAAGACCAGACCCAGACTCCAAATTAGAGTCTTCATTAGCCGGCCAGCGACTGCCACCCGCAGCCAGATGCTAGAGTAGAGAGCAGCCCCCATCCTCTTGTTGCAGGGTCTTAAAAGGCAAAAGTTCTATCGGGTCTGCAGGTGCGGGAAGCAAGCACAACCACAGAAGCTAACCATGCACTTAGAGCAGTAAAGCAAGAAGCTACACCCTGTTTGCTTAAGTCTTTTGAAATTGGCACAGAGTACATTTTGTAAGAGTCAACAGTTCCCATATTACATTTTTGTTTTATGCTTCAAGATGGCTTCTCTTAGGCTAAGGCTGATCTATGTAAACTGTTTTCCATTCTCCTGAGAGGTGACGGCAGCACTCCCCATCTCCTCAAATACCTTCTCCCCACTTTTTTTTTTTTTATGTGGTGGTACTAGGAATTGAACCCAGGGTCATCTTACTGAGCTGCATCCTCAGCCCTTTTTTATTTTTCATTTTGAGATGGGGTCTTGCTAAATTGCTCGTGCTGGCCTCAAACTTGGAATCCTTCTGCCTCAACCTCCCCACTCAAGAGAATTGTAGGTGTGTGCCACTGTGCTTGGCATGTTCTCCAACTTTTAAATAACATGAAGGCCTCCATGCATGGATGTAACTATCACAGAAGCTGTGTAAACTCTATACCTGGGCAAAGGTGTAGGAGTCCCTTTTATCTGTTTATTTTTTCCCCCTTTTATCTGTTTAAGGAAGAGAGAAGAAAATGTGTTTCTGGTGTCTGGAGTTAAAATTTATAATGTATTTTGCTAAAGAATTAATTTTTATATCTGGTGACTAGGCGCAGTTCATTGATAATTATCAAATACTTGTTGAGAGTACATACTGTGTGCCAATTACTGTGACAAGTTCTGAGGAGACATTGGTGGGCAAAATTGAACATGGTCTCTGCCTTTGGTGAGTTTATGGTCTAATGTAGTGTAGTTGAACCAATATGGTACAGGACCTTGCTTCTTGAACAACACAGCCCAAGACCCAGAAAGGAAATAAAAAAGATTGCATAGACAAAATAGTAGAAGTTGATATACCTAAGCTTATTGTTTTATTCTAGAAGAAAGCCACAGATGCTTACAGCCTGTTAACTTTGACTTTGGGCACAATTTTAATGAGCTTAATAACCTGAATTTCCAGCAGTTGCAACCAAGATGCAGCAGATCAGAAAAGGGAGAATGATCACAGAGGATTACTGAGATAAGTGGATTGAAAGCTGATGGTCTCAGCATCAGAAGCAAAATTCGAAGGCACCAAAATAAACACAGCAGCGTGGAGACTTTTCAGTATAAGGCAGTATACCTATGTACGTTCTATTCAGTACTTGTACTATGAGACCTTAATAATTGTGCAGAGAAGGGTTAACAGGGAAACATAGGATTAGTAAATTAGACTGTTTACTTTAGAACTTTTCAAAAGCTTCATTTTTCTTGAAGCATCCCTCCAGAACAGTGTTCAGAAACACACAGTTGGGAAATGCTGGTATAAATAGAAACATGACAGTAGAAGTGTACTGGCCAGTATTGGTATTCAGAGTGGTGATGCCAAGTCATTTTAAGAGGGTGAATTATGTTTAGCACACAATATTTAATGATGCAGAGAAGATATACACATGTCAATTTTTTCTAACAAAATGATTAAACAGGGGGCTGGAGCAGTGGCTCAATGGTTAAAGTGCTTGTCTGGCATGCACGAGGGTTCAGGTTCAAACCCCAGCACCGCATACATAACTAAGTATCAGACAAACAAAGACCAGATGAAAAAAATAAATAAAATTGATTCTCCCTTTCTCTTTTAAAAAAAAAATAGGGCCAGAGCTATGGCTCAGCTGCTAGAGCTCTTGCTTGGCATGCATGAGGATCCAGGTTTGAACCACAGTACCACATGCACAAACTAAGTGTCAGAAAAACAAAAAACAGTTGAAAAAAATAATTAAAGTCGATTCTCTTTTTCTCTCCTCTCTTTAAAAAAAAATTGCAAACATTTTGAACTTTCTGAAAAAGTAATACTTATCTCTGATTTAACTTTTAACTTTATTGGTGTTGACTAGGTACAGAGACATTTCTGTATTTGAAATGTATCTATTATTGTTATGTGGTTAAAAGACTTCCTATTTGACCTTAGCCCCTAACCTCTATTTATAGTAACATTGTTTCCTTGAATCAATATGTTCTGAGTTCCCAGCAACCTACTTACAAATTTTATAATACCACATATTTGCTGTTGGATATTGTATTAGCAAGCAGTCTGGCCATAGTTAAATGGAAGTGAATCCTCCAAAATAAATTAGTGAACATTAAGTTTCTAACCTGTTTAGATTCACTTTGTCTTTCCTGATTATGCATGGTATATGCAGCATGACTTTTTATGAAGTTACAGCAGTGAATAGATATAAATCCTGTGACCTCTTCTTCTTTACTAATACATTATACAAGTATTTCTTATTTCTGTCATTTATGTATAACCCTATGATATTTCATTCTATCAATAGTCTGTAGTTTGCTTAATAAGCTATATCCCATGAACAGGTCCATGTATCTGTGATCTTTTTTACTTTTGAGCACAGAAATGTCTTCTACTTGCTAATTCTTTTTTTTTTTTTAAGGGGAGGGTGAGAGAGAATCAATTTTTTATTTTTTTTTTTTCATTTGATTGAGTCTTACGTATTGGAGGGAATCATTGCAACTACATATCCATGCATAGATGGATATTGACAAAGTAAGCCAAGGTCAGTTCTAGCCCAGGATCTCCCCCACTTCGACCACTCCCTGCTCCCATGTCTCCCCTGCTTTAACAGGGGAGCATGTACATTAATACATATGTACACGCTTATTTCCATGTTATAGATGGAAATAAGCGTGTACATATGTATTAATTTTTGAATTTTCTGATCCTCTCTGCTTGCCTACGTATAGTTGGGCTTCTCATGGAAGTCGAAGGCTCCCAGCTGCATTGATAGCCCTCCTAATCCCTCCCTCCCCCCTTATTTCTCCCCCCACCTTCAAAGTTATGTGGAGAGAATCAATTTTATTTATTCATCAGGATTGTTTTTCTGACACTCATTTGTGTTTGTAGTGCTAGGATTTGAACTCAGGTCTTTGTGCGTGCCAGGCAAGCACTGTAACTACCGAGCCACTGCTCCAGCCCCCTTCTTGCTAATTCTTAATCCATAATTTTTTTTTTAAGGGAGAGGAACAGTGAGAGAGAGAGAGAGAATCAATTTTATTTATTTTTTCATGTGGCTTTCGTTGCTTCAACACTTCATCGTGTATGTGGTGCTGAGTTTGAACTCTGCATACTAGTGCATGCCAGGCAAGCACCATACAGCTGAGCCACCTCTCCAGTCTTTAATTTAATCCATAATTTTAAAGAACTCTTTGCTTCTTCCAGTTCTACATTTTTACTTTTCTGTATAATTATGTGAGATAATTCCAGCTTTCATGCATATTCTTTTGTTTTCTTTCCTATACAGTTAAAGAACCATTGATATACTACTGAGGATCACAGTTTGTTGTTTTTGTCATGCTTAATCTATTTCTAGCATTGTCTGTTTTGGATTATGACTTTATGATCCCTTCCATTTTTATATTTTGCATTCATTTTAATCTGACAAGGCCACCAAGCCACCAAGTACCTAAGCACTTGTGTTAACACATTGCTGTATTAAGATACTGATGATGGTAAAAAAAAAAAAGAATGGACCATAATGACAAATAGATGTGTTCTTCAGTAAATTAAATGTTGGTGAGGTGGTATAGTGGTGTTTATTATATTAAGTTATCTAAAATTTGAAAGTTATAGAAGTCAAGAGTTTAGTGCCTTTTTTTTTTTAATAGAAATACTTAAAGTGGCCCTCAATTTTTAGCCACTTAATGGGTGATTCTAGAAGTGGTCCTCAAAGTGAACTAAACTGCTTGCATCCTTCTCACTGAGTTCTTTGTTGCTTCCTCTTACCTCAACTTCACTGGAGCAGACCTCCATTTCTGGGAATCAGTTAAAATTATGGTGAAAAAATATTTTTCCTTCCTACGACATATAAGGCCTTTTTATTTTCCATGACATTTCTCTATTTGTAGTTGCCTGTCCGCGTTCTGTTTGGGAACACTGGGATCATTTTCATCATGCCAACAGTGGTGGTAATGGACGTGTCCCTTTCCATGACCCGACCTGTATCTATCGATGGGTCCGAGGAATACCAGCGTAAGCACCTAGCAGCCCATGGTTTGACAATGCTGTTTGAGCACATGGCCACAAATTACAAGCTTGAATTTACAGCCCTGGTTGTTTTTTCATCACTTTGGGAGCTGATGGTCCCCTTCACAAGAGATTATAACACCCTACAGGTACAAAAAGGAATAAAATATGATATGTACAGGGCCCAAATTTATTGGGAGGAAAACAGTATTATAACATTGCACTGAATTTTTAGAACCTGTAATTATTTAATAAGTATGTGGGTACTTAATATGTTTACTTTTGTTTTGTTGTTTGTTTGTTTTAAAGAGAGAGAGGGAGAGAGAAAGAATCAGTTTTATTTAGTTTTTCATGTGGCCTTTGTTATTCCGACACTTCATCGTGTATGTGCTGCTGGGGTTCGAACCTGTGTCCTTGCGCATGCCAGGTAGGAAGCCTTAACTGCTGAACCACCGCTCCAACCTAGTATATTTAGTTATTAAAACACACACGCAAGATTCACAATGAGTAAGGTCTTATGCCTTTCTTTGTTGGAGCTATGAGGTGGAGGTGGGGGTTGTTGCCTAATTTTTTTTCTCTTGGTTTTCTAGAATTCTCTGTGGAAAGGAAAGTCCCTAATATTCAGTGTCTTTAGGTTCAACATTTTACTTTTTTCTACCTTTTCATAAAACTTGAGGAAATGAAAAATAGCCCTTTCTTATTTAAAAACAAAAGACAAAACAAAAAATAACCTTATTCTAGAGTAATTAAAAATGACATTACTCTCCCAACAAATGGCTTTGATTTATGGATGCTAAGCAATTATAATTTTTAAACCTTTATCCAAACATTGTCTTCTAAAGGTGGTTTTCCGTGATATGCTAGAGAATTTAGTTTCTGATTTCTCTCAATTATTAATATTTCTGAATTTGGCAATGTACTTTGCCCACAATAAGCAGTCAGTAAATCCTTATGAAATTAAACTGAACAATTTAATAATTGTTAAGCAATTCAGAAATCCAGGATCAATGTAGTTTTAATTTTTAAAAAATGTAAGTAATAAGCCAGGTATGGTGGCTCACGCCTGTAATCCCAGCAACTCTGGAGGCTGAGACAGGAGGATCACAATTCAAAGCCAGCCTCAGCAACTTAGTGAGACCCTGTCTCAAAATAAAAAAATATAAAAAGGACTGGGGATGTGGCTCAGTGGTTGAGTGTCCCTGGGTTCAATCCCTGGTACAATAAAAATAGATAAGTAATAAGTTTTTGTCAAAGCCTTCCTTTTATTATCTGACTTTTTTTTTTTTTAAACAGAGGGACAGTGAGAGGAAGACGGAATCAGTTTTTGTTTAGTTTTTCACATGGCTTTTGTTACTCTGACACTTAGTTGTGTTTATGGTGATGGGGTTTGAACCCGTGTCCTCATGCACGCTAGGCAAGTACCATAACTGCTGAGCCACTGCTCCAGCCGCATATCTGACATTTTTTTAAGAGACAAAAAGCTGCTTCTTTTTTTAATCTACACTCTTTATTTTTTTTTTTTTTGGACAGGGTCTTATGTTATGCAGTCTAACTTTGAATTCATGATCCTCCTTGCTTAGCTTCCCAAGATTATAGGTGTACTCTACCACTATTCCTGACTTGGTCTGGCATACTTACAAGCGACTAAGCTAAGAATTTCTGATATTCAGCAGTTAGGAAATTTAGAGAGTTACTACATAAGGAATCAAGAACAATGGTTAAGACCAGGAGCTCTATAGCCATACTGCTTGGGTCCACATCTAGGCTTTGCTTCCTATGGTCACAAGACCTGGGAAAGTTATTTAATCTTTCTGTACCTTAGATTCCTCATTTAAAAGTGGGTTTAAGGGATGGAGAGGAGGCTCAGTGGTAGAGCACTTAACCTGGCATGTATGAAGACCCACGTTCAATTCCCAGCACCACATATACAACTAAGTAAAGGAAAGACAAAAACCAGATTTAAAAAAATGTGAATTAACTCTCTTTCTCTCTCACTCTCTTAAAAAAAAAAAAATGGGTTTAAGCTGGATGTGGGGGTGCATGCCAGTAATCCCAGACACTTTGGAGACTGAGGCAGGAGGACTGCAAGTTCAAGGCCTATCTCAGTAACTTAGCAAGATCAACTTAGCAAGATCATGTCTCGAGATAAAAAGGACTGAGGGCTGGGGATGGTGGTACACACTTTGTAATCACAGTGGCTCTGGAGGCTGAGGTAGGAGGATCACAAGTTCAAAACCAGCCTCAGCAACTGAGTGAGGCCCTGAGCAACTTAGTAAGACCTGTGTCAAAAATAAAAATTGCTGGAGATGTGGCTCAGTGGCTAAGTGCCTCTAGGTTCAATTCCTAATACCTAAAAAATAAAAGTAAAATGAAAAGGACTGAAGATGTAGGTCAGTAGTAGAGTGTTTGCCTAACATGTGAAGAAGGCCCTGCGTTCAATCCTAAGTATCACAACCCTCCCAAAAAAAGAAAGGTAAAAATGTGATGATTAAATGCATGTAAAGTAGTACCTAGAATGTTGTTTAGTTGAGGAAGTCTGTTTTACTGGGTTTATTTTAAGAACCTATGCTTTGGGGATTTAAGAAATACAATGTCCCTTGGGTAACATTCATACATTGAGCAATTTATGTTGTTTTCTAATAACAAAGCAGTAAAGAATAGTGATTAATTTTATTTTTTTTATTCAATAAGGAAGCACTAAGTAATATGGATGATTATGACAAAACCTGCTTGGAATCCGCATTGGTTGGTGTTTGCAATATCGTTCAGCAAGAATGGGGTGGTGCAATTCCTTGCCAGGTAAAGATCAATTCTTTTTCATTGCCCTAAGTAGAAGCATTAACCACTGTGATGCTTTGATTTTCTTTAGGTGCTAACACAGCATGCATTGTAATTTCCACAAACTATATTTTCTACTATTGGTATCTTTTTAAAAGAAGGCACTATATCACTCTAATCATACCACACTAATCTAATTTAAATCATGCAGAGTGCTCAGAAAGCAGCAAAATTATGCCCAAAGGAAAGAATGAATCCTCCTAGTATGTTGACTTATTGCAAACTAGTACTGTTTGTATAAAAGACAAAGGGCTCACACTGGAATTTTACTGTAGAACTATATTCCCTGGAAGGGGCGATTATAATTTTGAGTGATAGAATTGTAAACATCAGCACCATATAATCTATCTTCCTTATCTCAGTGTAGCATTTTTTTCAGCAAACTTTTAACCATCTCAGCTCTGGGTTGTCTAAAAAGTAAGTAATATAAATGTCATAGTCTGTTCCTCTTTACATAGAGTCCCAGTGGATCCACATTAGCATCAACAGAGCGTAGTAATAATATCAGAAAAAAAGAATTGGAAATTTGCTATGAATAGGGAGAAAGCAAACATTACTGAAAAGAAGATCATAACAGTTTGCAACAGGCATTAGCAAACTCTTTCCATATTTTTAGGCTGTGGCCATTATTCAGTTCTGCGGTTACTGCATGGAAGCCATTGATAATAAGTGAATGGGCACAGCTCTGTTTAAATAAAACTTTATTTAGAAAGCCTACTTTCCAAATAAACTATGGCTGTGGGCCATAGTTTGCTGGTCCCCAGTGTATGGCTTTTGATTATAGGGTCAAATGTAGTATTCTTCAGTAGTGTTAGTGGCATTATTATTATTTTTTTAGTTGAAAATAAAATTGTAGTTGCATAGGAGTGAGGGAAGGGTAAGGATTGATTCAAAAGAAATAGGGAATATAAGAAGTGATAGAGCTGTTCTTTATCTAGAGTGTAGAGATGGTTACATAACTGAATACAGTTGTCAAAACTCAGAACTAGGGGCTGGAGAGGTGAGTTAGCAATTACAATGCTTGCCTGGCATGCGCAGGTACGTGGGTTCGAACCCCAGCACCTGTGCAACAAAAAGTGTTGGCGCAACAAAAAGTGTTGGAGCAACAAAGGCCGAATGAAAAACTAAACAAAAATTGATTCTCTCTCCCTCTCTCCCTCTCACTGTCCCTCTATCTTTAAAAAAACAAACAAACGAACAAACAACTCAGTCAGGACTGTATAGTAAAAAGGGTCAGTTTTACTACATGGAAATATCTCAGTAAATTCCAACTTTTTTTTTTTTTTTTTTAAAGAGAGATGGATAGTGAGAGAGAGAATCAATTTTTGTTTATTTTTCCAACTGACCTTCATTTCTCTGGCGTTGGGGTTCAAACTCGGGTCCTTGGGCATGCCAGGAAATTGCTTTAACTGCTGAGCCACCCCCATTTTTAAAAAAGCTTGTTTTCTTACTCTGAAAGCTACTCTGTTTGATAGAATATAAACTCTTCAGTTCATGAACATCCTGAACTACAACTGAAAGGTTAAATCACTGTAGTAGAGCTGGGCACATTGGTGCACACCTGTAATCCCAGCAGTTCAGGAGATAAGGCAGGAGGATCACAAGTTCACAGGCAGCCTCAAGAATTTATCAAGACCCTGTCTCAGAATAAAAAATTAAAGTACTGGGCTCGGTGGTTTAGTCCTTGGGCTTAATCCCCAGTACCAAATCAATGTACTAGTTGCTAAAGAAGCCAGTGAATATTTTTTTTTTTTTTAAAGAGAGAGGTACAGTGAGAGAGAATCAATTTTTATTAATTTTTTTTTCATGTGGCCTTCCTTGCTCTGACACTTAGTTGTGTACGTTGTGCTGGGGTTTGAACCCATGTATTCACACATGCTGGGCAAGCGCTGTACCAGCCAAGCCACTGCTCTAGCCCAGTGAATACCTTTTGATCAATTCCTTTCTAAAATTTAAAAAAAAAAAAAATTGGCACCTTACTTTATAAGCCTTGTTTGTTTTGATAAATCTACAAATGGAATATCTAATTTCTAACAATATACTGAATAAATGAAGTTTTATTGTCCAGATCTTCTGAACTGGTAGGTAGCAGGTAATACGATTTCATATGCTGTTGTGGTTGTAAAGGAGAAATACAAAAAAAATTTTAATAGCTAGACCTTGTGTACCATGCAGACTTCTGCCTTTTGATGTTTTTCTTTGAAATAAAGAAGGATCTAATTTTAAGATTTACTGTACCTTGAAGGCCTGGGCCTGGGCCTAAATCCACATTGACTTATTGAATGACTCAGATTCAAGACACAGTAGTAGAGTTGGTAGTTATTAGCAATTGTTTTTATACCATCTACTATCAAATTTGTTTAAATATGGAAGTTTTATTAACCAAGATTTCAGATATCTGGACTGTTTTCATTATCTGAATAAGTAAGTCGGTCTCATTTTGACAGCACGTGAATTATTTCATTATCACACAGCATCTGAAAAAACTAATATCAGGAGTAATTCATTATGTAACAGTTGTTGGTATGAAAAGGAAATTGTCTGTATCAATTGACAGTCTTCCCAAAAGATGAAATCTCTCCAGAGTTCCTCCATTAAATATTCTTTGGCTTTACAAATAAGTGCTAATCTTGGTATTTCACATGATATAACCACCTAATATTGCCTGTTATTATCAAGTTGCTGGATTAGGCTAAGGAGAGCAAAAAATAATCATTCCCTGGAATGACTGGGAAGTCTATTTGCCACAGGATTGCACGGAAGCAATGAGGAAAAGGAAAATGATGTTGCGGTTACAATCTATTGTTAGTGTATTTTATTGGCTTTTTCAAATTATAAGATAAGTGTGTATTTTTTAAAGATCTTACATATTTCTGGCTAAATGACCTGTTTAAGTATAGTTTTAAAGCAGTTGTCATTTTGGTTGCCTGGAAGTAGAATTTGTCATCTTTAAAAACAAATGGACCAGGGGAGTAGCTCAGGGTTTACAGCATTTGTCTAGCATGCACAAAGTCCTAGATTCAATCCCTATTACTTCAAAAAAAAAAAAAAAATGGCAAAGTTTAGACTTTTGGGTTGGGGGACACAAATGAAATGAGTTATGCCATTTTTTACATTTTAGGTACAAATTCCTTATCTAATAGATGGGGTTCTAGTTTTAATACAATTAAGTAAAACTTGATTATGCATGTTTGTCCTTTCTTTAAGTGTTCAGAGGCAATTTTTTAAAATTTATTTAAATGAAATGGAGTAGAATGCATAGAAATACACAGTTCACTGAGTTTTAACAAATGCAAATTACACCATTAATATACAAAACATTTTTATCACTCCACAAAGTTTCCTCATGCCCCTTTGCAGAAATGAAATGTTGCTAAATGGAACTACTTTAATCATGTAATTTAATGTTCAAACCTCCTGTCTCTTTTTGCAAACAGGTTGTTCTGGTGACTGATGGCTGTCTTGGCATTGGCAGAGGGTCACTGCGACATTCCTTAGCTACTCACAATCAAAGAAGTGAAAGCAACAGGTTTCCACTACCTTTTCCTTTCCCATCTAAGTTATATATCATGTGCATGGCAAATTTGGAGGAGGTAATACCTTTTACTAAGTTTTTTTTAGTTTAGTTAGGCAAATTTTAAGACTCAGTTCATTTTTCATATATTTGATTAGTACTTTATTGCATATGTTGTAACATTGTGCTCTGTTAGTTTCAACTGAGACTGTTCGAAATTTACAATTGAAAAGACTTAGTCTGGGGCTGTAGCTCAGTGTTAGAGCAGTTGTCTAGCATGCTGAGGTCCTGGTTCCATCCCTAGCACCACAAAAAGAAGAGAAAAGAGGAAGGGGAGGGGATAGGAGGGAAGGGAAGGAAGGAAAGAAAATGAGGAGAGAAGTAGAAAGGAAAAGACAAGACTAAAGTCTGGGTCTTAAATGCTCTGAAATTTCAGAGTGCTTCCCCATCTTTGGAACAGAGCTGGAATTGTTATCCATGCTGCTGATGAGTCATGAAAGGTCAAGTTCTTTTGTAGTTAGTTATTTTTCTTACTCAGGAATTTTTTATCCATTCCAGAAATGTTGACAGAAGTACTTAGCTTTTTTGGTAGGGTAACATGCCATTTGATATATTTTGTGTGTGTGTGTGTGTATACTTTGCTTCCTGGTTTTCCCATTTATTTGGGAGAGATATTTAACCTTTCTTTACTTTAGTTTTTCTCTCTGTAAAATATAAGTAATGATGATTCTTGCCAAAAGATGTTAAAAACACTTTGAAGGGAAGATATGTAAATACTATTTGTAGTCTCCTCTGAGAATCTTTGCAAAGCTACTTCTGAATAGAATAGCTCTACTGGTGTCATTTAATATAACATTCCTCTTTGGTCACCGTGAGTCAAATTGTTATAGTTGGGCCTGGAGCGGTGGCTTGGCGGTTACAATGCTTGCCCAGCATGCGCAGAGTATTGAGTTCAAACCTCAGCACCACATACACAACAAAGTCTTGGAGCAATGAAAGCCACATGGAAAACTAAATAAAAAAATTTTTCTCTCACTCTCTCTCTTACTGTCCCTCTCTCTATTAAAAAAAAATTGTTATAGTTATTTTCTTTTCATATGGCTGTTAAGAAAAATCATTGTTTTTTGCCTGTGTTACTATGATAGCTGTGACTTTGGTGTGCTGATTGATAGTAATCTAGTAATTTGTGCCACTTTAAAGGGGGTCATCTCTTTTACTTTGTAGCTTCAGAGCACTGATTCTTTAGAATGCCTTGAACGTCTCATAGACTTAAACAATGGTGAAGGGCAAATTTTTACTATTGATGGTCCCCTGTGCTTGAAAAATGTACAGTCTATGTTTGGGTAAGTATACACTTAAAGTTTTTTTGCCTTCTTTGCAATCCAGTATTATAATTTAATATCCAGAAAGAATATCTACTTTATTCTTCCTACTTGTGTGATTTCATTTTCTCTAAGTTACCTATTTCTCTGATAAAATGGTTGGTAATAGTGATCTTTGAAAGCTCACTCTTTTTTATTTTTTTATTTTATTTATTTTTATTTTGCTCACTCTTTTTTAAATTAAGTATAACTAAGTCTGTAATGCTTGTAGATATTGACTTCCTTATAGTGATTCAGCAATTTCAGATTAACTTGATTTTGAGCTTTTGAGAATTGGAATTTCCTCATCAACAATGCCAGATTGTAATCTGTTTCACAAATGGTCATATTTAGCTTTGGAGTCAATGTGAAGGGAGAACAAACTTTGCATCTTAAAGCATTACTTCTGTATGTATCATATTACTCTCCTTATAACAGTTAATCATCATATTCCAGAAAACTGATAGATCTGGCTTATACACCTTTCCATGCTGTTCTCAAGTGTGGCCACCTAACTGCTGATGTACAAGTCTTCCCCAGGCCAGAACCTTTTGTTGTAGATGAAGAAATTGATCCTGTACCCAAAGTCATTAACACAGGTAACTTTAAAAAAAAAAAAAAAATCCTTAGTTTTCCTGTTTTCCATACTTCTAACTTGGGATTTTTACTTTGTTCTCCACCCCAGAGGATTGAAAAGAATCATATATTCTAATAATGGGGTGCTATTGTCATTAGCACTTTGGATCATCACTTATTACCTAAGGAGTGGCAGATTATTGGTCTTTTATGGTGAGGTCATGAGTTAATCTCCAATCCTAGATCATTATAACCACAAATTACTAGAGTTGTAAATCATGGTCGGATTTCCAAGTGTAAAAGGTGTAGGGTTTATTTAAGTGTGAAGAATAGAAACAAAACTCTTGCACAGGCAAGAGTTAACCCCAAAGCAAGTTACCCACTCTAGGTGATTTTTTTTTTTTTTTTTAAAGAAAGAGAGAGAGAAAGAAGCAATTTTTATTTAGTTTTTCATATCACTTTCATTGCTTCAACACTTTGTTGTACATGTGGTGCAGGGGTTTGAACCCACATACTGGCACATGCCAGGCAAGTGCCGTAACCGCCAAGCTACCACTCTGGCCCTTAGGTGATTCTTAATAGAGACTCTTGAGATTGATTAGCATCATAACTAAAGTTATATATGAAGAGCTGTCTTATTGATGTGACTCAGAGACTCTTGTTATATGACCCTAGAGTTGTCTCCTATTGATGGGTGGATTCCTTGAGTAGTGGGTACATGTTTAACCTCTTAGGGATGGATATCATCACTTTCAGTCACTACTGCAGCCTCAAAGCCTAGTATAACTTTAACACTTAGTAGATGCTTAATAGGTAATTGTTCAGTCAATAAATTACTAAAATTAAGAGTGCAGTAAACGTTCACTGTTTGGAGCATAGATCATAGAATAAAAGCCTGGGAGCAGGCTTTTTGCTTTCTTGTGCCTATCTGGAAGCAATGTATCCGTCTCTTTTCACTGTGACCATACTGCATTGTGACTGTATTGCATTATATTAGGCTACGCCAAATATTTTGTTGCCTTCAAACCAGTTAAGTTTCACTTCCCTCCATTTTTTTTTTTTAAGAAAGAGGGGACAGTGAGAGAGAGGAGAGGAGCAATTTGTTATTTATTTTTTCATGTGACTTCCGTTCCTCCCAGACTTTGTTGTGTACATGTTGCTGGGGTTTGAACTTGCGTATTAGTGCATGCCAGGCAAGCGCCATAACCGCTGAGCCACCGCTCCAGCCCCTCTCCCATCTTTTTTTGATGAGTAATTTGAATAAGCCTTTTCTTTCCAACACAAACTTTTAGACAGGGTCTTACTAAGTTAATTAGGGTCTTGCTAAGTTGTTGAGGCTGACTTTGAACTTGTGATGCTCCCTCAATCTCCCAAATTACTGGGATGATAGATGTGTGCCACTGTGCCTGGCCTTAATTTTAAGTTTTCAACAAAAAATTTTGGTCATTCGTACAATTTCTATAAATCAAAGATATCATTGTCATATTGGTTTTGTTGAGAATGTATTTCTTTCTCTGGGAAATGTTTTTAACGAAGTGTCTTAACTTCCCAAAAAAGGTTGAGGGAAGTTGTTGTAGAAGTGTTTGATTTTAACACTCTTGGTGACCTGGATATCCCTGACTATGCAGAAAGATTTGACCTTTAAGCTTTTACCTTGACTGAAAGAACCTAGCCTCATAGAAATAAAGTTTACCTGATTTGTCATATAACTTAAATTCATCAAATAAAAGGTAATTATCATTATTTGTTGAGCTACGTAAAATGCAAATAGTTAGTTAGAACCATTCACAGAAAAGTCCAGTAATGTTCCCAGTCAACATATTTGAAATCTCCACTTGAACATTGTATTTGTAAAACGTAATACATGGAAAATAATGTACTTTCCCCTATTATAAATTTGTCCTATACTGATTCCTTCCTTTCAGATTTGGAAATAGTAGGATTTATTGATATAGCTGATATTTCAAGTCCTCCAGTTCTCTCCAGACATCTGGTCTTACCTATAGCACTTAACAAAGGTGAGTTTTCTTCCTATGCCATTGATTTATATGAAGCATCATATTATCTAAAGTTATTCTTAAATCATAGATATTAGGTAAGCCCAATTTGCAGATTCTAAAGGAAGGAATAGTTGCCAAATCGAATTTTAGGTACTGGAATGTTATCTATCAGAAAAGAAATTCTACTACTTTAAACTGTGGGAATACTTTTGACACATATTTGCAGTGTATTGGTGTATGAATCTATAGTGGAAGTCCTCTTTATTTATTTATTTTAAAGAAAGGGGACAGAGAGAGAAAGAGAGAAGCAGTTTTTATTTAGTTTTTTATGTGAATTTCATTCCTTGGACACTTTGTTATGTATGTGGTGCTGAGGTTTGAACTTGTGTACTCAAGCATGCTGTAACTGCTGAGCCACCACTCTGGCCCTAGAAGTCCTCTTTAAAGACAAAAATGCTTCGTTCCTCACCTAGGGCTCTGCCTTTCCTAATAGGAGCATACCAAGGAAACAAAAATTGTTATCAGAAGGTTAATCATTGTGTACCTTTGGGTACTTACGTCCATGTGCTATGTGAAGGCTGTCAGTTTAGAAGACCCTTGACATCTCTGTATCAGATTCTGTTTAGACAGGTACCTGAAACCTCCAGTTCCTGCTGGAACTGTGGAAAATGGATTTTTTGTATAGCAGCTTTTTGGAGATAAATTCATAGATCATATATTTCCCCTACTTAATGTGTATGACTAAGTAATTTTCAGTATATTTATAGAGTTGTACAACCATCATCATAATCAATTTTAGAACTTTTTCACCACCCCTAAAAAGAAATCTGTTCCCTTTAAATCAGTCTCCTTGCCCTAGAAAACTATTAATATCCTTTCTGTCTCTATAAACCTGCTCTTCTTATGTTTTCTATAAATGGAATTCATATACTTTTTTTTTTTTTTTAAAGAGAGAGGGACAGTGATAGTAAGAGAGAGAGAAAGAGAGACTCAGTTTTATTTAGTTTTTCATGTGGCTTTCGTTGCTCCAAAACTTCATTGTGTACATGGTGCTAGAGCTCCAACTTGAATACTCGTGCATGCCAGGCAAGCAATATTACCACTGAGCCACCGATCCAGCCCTCATGTACTATTTTAAAACTAATTTTTATGTACTATTTATATACTGTTTTAAAACTAATTTTTATACAGACATTGGAAAACTGGAGCGAGTTTTTCCAGCTTTTTGTAATATTCCTTTAGAACACCTTTGAGAGTAAATGACACCAAGAATATAACTGGGGTTTGGAGTTTTTGTAGCTGATCTCAATCTAATCTGTTTGCTTTTTGCAGAAGGTGATGAGGTGGGTACTGGCATCACTGATGACAACGAAGATGAAAATTCAGCCAATCAAATTGCAGGCAAAATACCCAACTTCTGTGTCCTGCTCCATGGCAGCCTGAAAGTGGAAGGAATGGTTGCAATTGTTCAATTAGGGTAAGAGACTTTGTTTACATTTATTTGACTGAAAGGAAAAAATCAATTCATTAGATGAAGTAGTTTGCATGTTTCTCAAAGAAATAGAAAGATCCAGTACCTTTTTCCTCTTCCTGCCACATCCTTCCCTCCAGATATTCCCTTCCAAACTACCCTAGAATAAGTGTGAACCTGGGTTTGGTGGTACATGTTTGTGAGCCCAGTAGCTCAGGAAGCAAAGGCAGGAAGATCATAATTTTGAGGTCAATCTCAGCAACTTAGCAAAACTCTTGTCTCAAAATAAAAAAATAAATGGCTAGGCATGTAGCTCAGTAATAAAGCACTCCTAGGTTCAATCCCCAGTACTACCAAAAAAAAAAAAAAGAAAGAAAAAGAGAATAAGCGTGGAATACACCTTTTAATTATGGTGCTTATATATTATATTCTTAATT